>JAOEHY010032181.1:42985-68129 GCA_025447955.1 Psilopsiagon aurifrons
GCTTTCTGGGCTGCAAGTGCACACTGCAGCTGGCTCATGTTCATTTTCTCATCAACCAACACCCCCAAGTCCTTCTCTGCAGGACTGCTCTGATTCTCTTCTCTGCCAAACCTGTAGCTGTGCCTGGGATTGCCCCAACCCAGGCGTAGGACCTTGCACTTGGCATGGTTAAACTTCATCAGGTTGGCATCAGCCCACCTTACAAGTGTGTCAATAAAGGAGGAAGTCTGGGAAAAGCCCATCCATCTAGTCCAGCATTTATAAGAGGACATAGCTTCTGTACAACTGTCCATGGAAGGTTTAACAGAGCACAGGATAGTCTTTTCCATAAGAAAGCTCTTCCATACACTGGGAAACAAATGCAGAGATCAAGGGATATGGACTTAGAACATACTTATCCTTCTCTTGTAGAGCACAATCAGGATGCCCTCTTCCAAAAAATAAAATCCCTTTGCAATTCCCACTCACCTCTAGAGCAGCCAGTGGGTGGGAAAGCAGCCAGTCATAGCAGGGGCTAGGAGCAAAACAGGAAGAGAGCTGGGGGTGACAGTCATCTGGCAGGGAAAAATGCAACAGCACTGTTCTGGGAAGGACTGAAGAGGAAATAAGAGGGGAGCTTCTCTCAACTCAGGAGAAGCAGAAAACCACACAAGGAGTCACAGTTCTGCAGTGACATTGACCCCTGTGAGCTGGGGATCAGGAAGCTGGAAGCCAATGCATCCCAGGCCCCTGCATAGGGGGCTCTGGCACAGGACATGATGCAGAGAGGGACTTTGTCATCTCAGGAACTAGCCAGCTTGTTCCCAAGACCTGTCAGTTGCTGGAAGGTGAAGCCAGATCACAGGATTTATCACTGGAAGCACAGATGATTCGTTGGAGGAGCCATCCTGACAGCTTCACAGAAACAAGTGATCACAGTGGCACGCAGGGAGACAAGCAAGGTTTGCCTGCCACTGTGAACTTGGCACTGGTGGAAAGGCAGCAGTGAGGGAGCTGCTGAGATTAGGCCTGTTTCCATATGTTTGTTTTTGAGCATGGCATTGCCTCAAGAGGGATTAGTTTGAGTAAGTCAGGGCTCTTCCATAGGCTAACAGGAACTCAACATTCCATAAAAGATAAACTTGGCAGCTTTGGGGACCCTATGCACACAGGACTGAAGCAACATGCTACAGGAAAGGCACTTCCTTATCCTTGAATGAAGGGCTTTAGCACATTGCATATTGCTGTACACACAGGCAGGATGCTCCTGTTGGAGGACTAAGAACCATGCTCTCACCTCCACAGAATGAAAAGAGAAACCAGAGAAGGAACTAAGAGCCCATAAAAGCACTGAAATACAGAGCATGTTCCTAAGGGTTATAAGCCTTCACTTTGGCCGAGGTGCCATGAGTAAGTCTTGCCAGGGACGGGCACAAAGCAAGCTAAAGCAGCACAGACATAGAGAGGTCTAATTGTATCTCAAGGACTTTCTTCATTCATCCTAAAAGCAGCTATTACAGCAGCTTTCCTAATGGCATTAAGGCAAATATCTTACAGCTACTCTAGTTCAAACTTGCTTCATGTATTTTCACTGAACTCTAGTTCAGCAGCCTTAACCAAAGATCACCTCAGAAGTCTCTAAAAGAACAAGTTTCCATAATTCATATTTTTTCCAGCTCTTTCTACTGTCTCTACAACATTTACTCAAAGGCAATTGAGAAATAACAGTAAAAAAAAGAAAAGCAGGTGCTATAAAAACTTTTTACCCTGTGCTTGCAAGCCTCATCACCCAAGCAGCCAGGAGTAAAGACTTCTGCTGTGAGAGACAAAGCAGACAAAGTGCTGAGGGCAATTATTCCAGCACCAGCAGGAAGATCCAGGGCTAACCCATTAGGGCACCTCTGCGCTACATTGCTCTGTCAGGGCATGTAAGCCCTCAGAAACACAGGGCACAAAAGCTGGGAGGTTTAACACCTCTCACACTTAATGAACTGAAATTTTATTCCCATAAGATGACTTCTGGGCACCATTCATGTTTCTGAAGATATTTCCTGGCTGGAAGTGAAGCTCCCTTAACAGTGTAGATGCATTCATGGTAGTAAATGCCATTGACATAATCTTCCAACAAATTCATCCACTACCTAGTGGTATAGTACAAAATATTCTTATTTTTTGTTTCATGGATTGTAGGGCTCCACGAAACGGAGAAAATATATCTTGTTTTAGACTTTTTGTGGAACTGGATTGTGCATTTTCCTTGTGATGTGAAGTGGAAAGACAAATTACAGTCAGTGCATGTCTTATTCCTGACCAACCATTTTTATATGTTTTTTGAAAATACATCATTCTGCAGACCCAAACCAGGATTTCACTAAAGTCAGTGAAGAGTCTTCTTTGAAGACTTTTGAATCACTTGATCACTTGAATTTTCCTCCCATGTTTCTTAAAACTTGCTCTCCTATTTTCAGCTACAGTTAGTTGAATGAGTTGTTTCAGAGGTCAAAATCCAAAACACCTCAAAGCTCCAGGTTTATTTTCATTCTTCTATTTCTAACCAACTAGAAAAGTAAGAAAGTAAAGGTAAGATTCAGTTCTCATTCACCCAGAACACAGAAGTTTGGTCATCCCATTAAGAAAGCTCGCCTAGTCTGGCTGAGCACCTACATGCACATAAGCAGTGTGAAGAGCAAATTAAGAGAGAAAGAAAGGTTTGTATGCGTCCTCCGCTGGTTCTGAAGATATTTGCACCAAGTCTCATTTGGCCCAATTCAGAAGACTAGCACCAAAACAACTGCAGTTAATGGGGTCTTGCCATTCACAATGAGGACTTCCAGATTACCTATTTGATCATGCACAAGTTATTTCACCTCCCTTTTGTGCACTTTGTCACTTTGGAAAGTGGGAATAAAAATATTCTTCTACTTGACTTAATTACCTTTGAAATCTCCCAGTTTACCTTTGAGGTCTCCCAGTGGAAATTGCTAGTCTGTGTTACTACAGTTAGATCAGTTTAAGACCAGCACTGGCAAAGCACATCAATGGACCTCAACCTTGGAGGTCTAATCAGAACTCCAGGTTCTAGTGGGAACAGAGTGCTTAATCTAGAATATGAAGAAATTGTCTTGAATCTACTCTATAAATTGATTTAAGAGATAGGTGAAAAATTAAATGGTATAATTACAAAAGTTAACAAACTCAAGGGAGTCATTAGACAAACTGAAAAGATCATCAGTTTTTAAAAAAGAGCAGAATTAAAGATAATGGAATTCAACCATTTAAACACAGCCTTCCTCATTTTCCTCAGTTGAGAAAACATTGTAAGCCCATGTCAAACAAAAGTGTTAAATGGCAATTTCTACAACGTTTATCTTTGACTATTAGGTTTAAGAAAGGCTTTACATGGTAAATGCTGGTGACTATTTAACCTGCATCAGTGGGAAAGTATTTAACATATTAAACATGACCTAAAATTGTTGCTCTAGCCCATCATTTCCTAATCCCTTAAATCTTAGGGAGGATTCAAATTATATAAACTTTTGTAAACAAATAAATACAACATATAGGAAACTAAAACCAAAACAGACTACCTCAGAAGGAAACATGCATACTGCAAGTAAGGTTTAAAGGAGAGTTTTATGAAGTACCTCAATGATTTAGGAACCTAATTCTCATTTACAGGAACACTTAAGAGCTATAATAAAGGAAACATTTTCTCCAGGAAAATTTTTAACTAAAACTATGTGACAGAATAACTTATTTTATGATTTTTATGACAACAAAAATACACAGTGCAAAAATGCTCCTGATCATTTTCATTTCTCACCACAAAAGTGAAACATGAGAATGAAGGGAAGATCATATTGCCAGGTTTCTCATTATTAATGGTGAAGGAAATAGGTGCCTTAATGCATTTGATTACATTTTAATAATCACAGCCACTCAGTTCCTTTTTAAACATGCCAAATTCTGCAACAGAAAAATGTCTTTACATTGACCACAAACTTCTTAGTCCTGACCACTGACAAGTTGTGACAACTGCACCAAACCTTCTGGGAGAGTGTAAATATAACTGGCTTTGCACCCGTGTGAGTATCATCTGTCAAGATGAGAGCATTATCAAAGCTGCTAGGCAGGGCTGTGCATTGCAGAAGTTTTCTGAGGTGCTTCAGGAATAATAAAGGGAGCAGTGTGCATGTTTATATAGGAAAAGGTTGCTAGTAAAAGTGTGCAATATAAGAGCTGCTCTCTGAATTCCCAGTGTTCCCAGGCTTTCCTCAGAGGTACTCCTGGGGAATTAAAAAAAAAAGGGAGGGTTTAATACTGTAGAGCCACTTGAGGAAAATTCTGCATCTAAAGTACACCCAAATGCTCAGATAGGACTATCAAGTATGCCAAGCTTTCAAAAACCCCTGGGCTTTAATAGAAAGATCAATCACTGGAATATAACTGAAACATCACAATCCAGAAATAGGCTTTCTTGGATTTGAGCTAAAGCAGTGCAGAAGACTTTTAGGAGCTGCTTCCCTTCTCTTTGTTTTATACATATCCCAAGCTTTAAGTATCTCTTGAAGGGCTGATCAAGCCAAGGCTTGTAGAAATTGTAGCATGGCTTGGAAGCTGTACCAGGCTCAGCCTTTTGTTTGCTGCCCGACAGAACCAAAATTCAGCATCAGAACTGAGACTCCTTTGTGAGGAGCGAGTCAGCAGTCACACAGAAAGAACAAGAATGCCAATCTACCACCCAGCTTCCTGCGAATACAGAGACCTTTCAGCAGCAGCTCTGTCTGACCACTGTTTTGCCTCCTTTCTCACTTACTGTTAAGTAAAAGAAATTAGAAGCTTGACAATTAAAAACAGTGCTATGTCAAAGTCAAACACATAGGCTTGCATTCTGGCCCTTGGCATTCTGATACACTCTGATGAGATAAAGCAAGGCAGAGATGAAGAATTTCTTCTACATACTAGACTACCTTGTTGCCTAAAGCCCTAGGAACATACTCTCAGCTCCCTTCTTAGTCCCTTAGAGGCGGTTGTCCTGAGCAAGATCCTAGACAGATGGAAATGAGAGAAGTGTGAAAATTTGCAGTAAGGGACGCACACACATGGAGTAACAGTAGTTCAGCACTGCCCTGAGACTGCTGTAAAAGGATGCTGCAGATGGGAAGGGAATAATCTATTCTTCATGTGCACGGTAGGTTAGACGAGAAACAGAGAGATAAAATTACAGCTAGGGAAATTCAATTCAGACATCAGGAAACAGTTTCTAATAGTAAAGACTGTTATGCCCTGGAACAGATAGCTTGGGGAGCCTGGGGAATATATGGTGCTGGTGGTTTAAAGAGACAGATGAATTAAATGATCTCCTGAGGCCCCTTCTAAGACCACTTTCTTTAATTTAGGGTAAATAATTTCCAGTTTCTCCATAGACCCTTGTACCTGAATGACCTCTGACTTTCCAGACTTGGTGGATGTGCTTACTTCTGAATTAACAGTGCCTTTGGGTTACCTACAAACAGTATATAAAACAAGTAATAATTACAGTATTTTATGATAGTTTTACCACAATTATATACAGACTGTAGCTCCACTTAACCCAAGAATGGCTTTAGGCATCTGGCTATGCAGCCTTCATTCAGCCAAGAACATCAGCCATTTCAGATCTTATTCTTCAACTGCTCCCAAACAACATTCACAGGTTAAAAGGCATCAGACTCTGTATTTAACTGCCTCAGACACCTCAGAGTTCTTAACTGGCATGGCTCAGTCTGTCATTACGGAACACAAACACTTTTGGGGAGTGATTTATTTAGTGTTGCACTTAATTTTATCAAAATCACAACTTGAAGAGCAGACCTTAAGAGTCAATAAATGAATCCATACAGATCTGCATGCAAAAACCAAAGAAAGACTCTAGTGATCACTACAAATCCAGTCTTGCCAACCATTGCATACACTGGCATCAACCCAGCAAAGCACTTCAGTTCATGCTTCGTTTTAAGCATACAGGTAGTGCCATTTAAGCTAATGGAATCACATAAGTGCTTTGTTGGATGAGGGCCAGTCTCCTCAGCATCTTGCAGTGGCAAGTAGATGAAGCAAGGGCTTCATTTAAGTGCATCAGACTTTAATTGACAAAAATCAAAGTAATGCAGCATTCAGACTGCGCCCATCTCTCTAAGGCAGCTATTATAATCACAGTGAGTAGGACATGGTTTGTTTGTGCTGTCCCAGTGCTTGAAGTGTCCTGTTGGACTGGATCCACCATGCCTCATCTCTGGTGTAAGTCCTTTCTCAGCAAGTCTTGTCTAAGTTTTCCATCCAGTATGTTCTCATCAAAACAATTGACTTGTTCACCCACCTGAGATGAGTACACTAACTTCTCATATAACATCTTTCATACCAAGTATGTTCTACCATTTGCTGTTATCTGCTCTTGATGTATGCTCAATGTTTAGGCCATGGACTCTTTTCTGAAAGAGCTTACACTTGTGCTTCGAAACTTTTCATGCATCTGTGGAACTACAAAAAAAATAAGATAAATCAGGAGAAACGCTACTGATGCTGCAGCAACTGAAGACAGCAGACCACATAGTGGACTGCATCTCCATAACCTGAAGAACAAAACTCTTTAGATATCTTATTATTCAACTTCCAAGCAAAGAAACAGTGTTCATATGACCCATTAGCTTAGACAGGCTCACCTCTATATAAGCTCCTACAACAGCAACACTGCAGTCTGAAACAGCCCATTTCAGTAAAAACACCCCAAACCTAAGGCAACTAATAGAGCACAGATGTAGAATTAACTGCTCACCACAGTGTTTTCTTGTAAACAATTATGAAAAAAGAAATAACATGTCTGGAAATTTGTCAGGCTATTAAATTTAGTTAATGCAGTTACTGAAAAAGGAGGGTTGAGAGCTTTGTTAGTAGTGCGACTAGAGCACGGTGACAGCAAAGTGCAAGTGTTCCTGCATTTGCACAGCCCCACTCACATAAGCAAGCCCCTTACTTTAATTGCTTTTACCCAAGCATGCATGAAGCAAGTGTAAGGCTAAGCCACAAGAAAGATTCAAGATACAGCAACCAAAACAGTAACTGGGAATGGAGGGTTTCCAGAAATACAATGGGTATTTGTAGCATCTTTTGTCACTGCATTTTTTCCAGGATCATAGTTAGAAAATCATCTTTCATCTACAGCTGCTGAATAGACCTATGACTGAAAGACACATTTCCCTATCAAATAGGGAAATACCAAGAAGGAGATGGGGAGGGTCATGTAATTGGACCTTGCAATAGCAGTATTTCTGTAGTAGCTCTCTGAAATGTAACTATGTCTTCAGAAACACAACCACATTTTCCTGTGCCTTCTGCAGGAAGTGGATTTATGCAGTTACAAGCTCAGGAAGCAGTTTTTCACACCACCTAGAAATAATATGCCACTGAACATTGAGCATCCTTGCAGCAGCTGAAGGAAGTGAAGTCCCTTAAATCTGCAGCATCTCTGCTCTTTGCACTCTGGTAGAACCTGTGCTGCACATATCCTGTGACACAGGGAGGGAGGCAGGAATAATTCAAATAGAGATATAACATTAAGCATATACACTTTTAAGTTAGCATGTCTGCAAACAGGATTCACCTTTCTGCAGTGTGAAGAAATTTATGTCTCCCTTCTGTATTGAAGAAGTTGTGCTGAATTTTTAAGTTCTCTGCTACTCCAGACTCCTGTTGAAAGTAAGTCATGCACAGGAACTTGGAATACATGAAATTTCAAAGGCAACTTTAAACAGCATTTTTCTGGGAAAAAAGACCTCACTTGTTAGCAACCTCATAAAGAATGTCTTCTGTAATAACATTTTAGAGTTTGAGCCCTCGTATGCACTTACAAACCAGGTAAAAATTAGTGATCCTCAATGAACACGGTTAAATGCATGTGAATTTGGATACAGAGGCAATTTTGAAACTCCAAGTGTACCTTCACATTTCACTGATAATACAGTTGGTCATTGGGACTCTTCTAAGATTGCATTATTCATGGGGCCAGACCCCAAACTAATGCATGAACTCTTCAATTGCCCTTTGCAACTACCTCGTGTAAGAATAACTTTCTAAAACACATGTGCAAGACAAATATACAGTATAAAAATCAGTTCAAGGAAAACCTATTTTTAAAATGTCAACAAGGCTCTCTCAGCATTTACTCAGATCTCATATCAAGTCTTACAACTCTAAAGTGGCTGCTTCTTCCAGAGCTTTTTCCCCTAAAAACCACATGCTAGCTGCAAAAATAATCTGAACATATTTTTCTCTTTTGTGCCTGTTCCCCAGAAAATGACTTTCAGTTATTAACTGAAAATTTAGCTTTTAATCATATCTGCTCAGAACAGAGTCAAAGCTGTGATGCAATTGCACAGCCTTCCTGCAAAGCATATGGTACTTGAAAAGCAAGTAGAAGGGAAAAACAGCAGACAGGAAAAGGTTCAGACTCCTATAGCCTGGGTTTTGCACTGCGGGGTAATTACACTGAAGAATTCATGACTCACTTTGGTGCACTACTGTGCACTGCTAAATTAGAAGTCTGGCAAGGACACCAGACAAATGATGAAATATATAATATTGGTTTCCCCAGCATAACTCATCGCTATAGTCTCATGGCTTTTCAAAGGTCTTTTTTTAGTGCTCTAAGAAAACAAGTTCTTTTTTTAAACGAGAGCAACATATTGAATCAAAAATGTACTGTACAAAAGTTGACAGAAACAGGTAAAAATCCTCTTAAAAATCAGCCTTGCAGGTAGTTTGGTTAAATGTTCCCTAAGGTCTGCTGAGTCTACAAAGAGTATCTTACATAGAGACTATTTAACACTGTTGCGTATTAAAGCATAAATGCGATGTGAAGATGAAGCTCTTCCACTGTATAACATTCATAAAGGGAGAAAATGTTTTCTTTACAACAGCTTACAAATGTGTATAGGCAAAATGATTTACATAAAAGCTCCCTAGTCATTTGATGGCTGCAATGAGGCCAAGCACACCAAAAGATGTATATATTGGGATAGCACTTAAATTAACTCTTAAAGACAAATCCTTTTTCTCAGAAGGATTGCAATAAGTCTGGAGTTACGCAGCACACTGAATTAATACATTTTTCCAGATGCAACTAATCCTCTATGTAATGCTGAACTAGTTGTTCTGATTTGTGATGAGAAAGAATTGATACCAGTCACAAGAGGCACCAGTGTTAAAAGCTTGCTGTGAGCCAGAATTAACTTCTCAATTTACCTGGATAAAAACCAAACGAAACACCCACCTCTCCAGTAGGTCAGGGATGAGAACTAACTTCTATTAAGCATTTGCACATCTTTTCACAAAGGTTACTGTAACATGCAAGTGGTCATAAAGATTTCCACAGCTCATAGCAGTCAGAGGGTTTGAACATGGAGAGAGCGCTTAAAATCTTAGCAGAAATCCTGTCTATGAAATTTGCCATTAACTTCAAGGCCCCCCTGCATAAGCCTGGCAAACTTTCAGAAATAGTGGAGGCAATTAATGTTAAAGCCTCCATATGCTGAACAACCACTGCTCTGCATATTATGTATTTTGTTTAAAGCACAGAGATTGCAAACAGTTATTTTTAACTCTTTTCAGTATACCATACATCTGTTGTGGTTTTGATTTCCATTAAAAATCAGAGTCATTTACTGAGCTGGCTGTCATCCAGATTTCTATACAAAACACATGAACTAAGCCCCAAATAATGTTGTTTTATGTGCATGGGTGCATGTATTGCATTTATTATCTGCTTCAATAATTAGAAACACAGTTAAAAATGATGGGGGGGCTTTGAAGGAACAGACTATCATACTTAAATTCTCAGTTCCTCAAAGTCCCTGGGCTTAAAAACATTAAGAACAAGACCATGAAACTTTTCTTTATGTTTACATGCTGCTGCAATATACAATCCCATTGACTCTGCTTACTTGAGAAGGGGATCCTGAGGCTGGCTCTAAAAGGGACACAGATCATGGTGTGACAGATACCTTGAACATAGCTTTAAAGCACACACATCAAGAAAAGCCTCCAACAGTAATGAGATACCAAAATATCTGCCAATATGGACCTAAGCCAGTAAGTCAAGCAAATTAAAAGCTGCAATCATATCTCTGACAATTCTCCAGCAAAACTTGTCCCAAGTTTTGCTTCCCTGGTGAAAAACAGAAGATAATCAGCATGCACCAGAGGTCAGTAGGTTCAGACTATCAGAGAGCAGCAAAGGGAGGTTCTACAAGGGCACAGCAGAGTGTCTTGCCAGCAGCCTTTTACAAGCTTGTTCCAAAGCCTGTCGGTCAGCTTGACTCTTTCTATAGATGCCACCAGCTTCAGGTCACATCCCAGCTTGTTGCAGGGCTCCAGCACCCTTCTCTCTGATGATTCTAGAGGTGGCAATGCAGAATTAGAGAAAAGGACTCTTTCAAATAAGAGCTGAATTAGGGCTGGAGAGGTCAACACACTACAACACTGCTCTTACAGCAACTTTGAGCTGAGTAGAGAAAATATAAAGATACTCAGAAAATATAAAGATACTCACTTGAATTTGAAAATGAATTCCAAGGTCACTGTCTTGGCAACCTTTCAGCATTTGCTTCCTATGCCTGCATGCACAGAGACCTATTTCTAAACACGAACCTTATGAAATCAGCAGGCCTAAAACAGAACAGCCAGATGTTCAGAAAAAGGTGAAATCCAAACTGTGTATTTGATTTCTGGTATGATTGCATAACTGTCCTGGAGAAGATGAGCCTATACCCTGTGGCTTATGCAAGCAACCCAGATGGAGCTTTGCTCATAAGGCAATTCTGTTATTATTAGCAAAGGCACATCTGGCTGGCCAGGCCAATCACAGCCACAGCCAGTCCCTAGCACATATAGGTCCCAGCCCATTACCATTACAATACAGTCCTCAGCAGGGTGAGTTGCAAAGCTTGTCTACCTTCTATGAAAGATCATAATGCAAAGATGCTATTGGGTTCCTTCACTCCAAGCTGGGCAAGCACTCATCATGAGCCCACTCATCCACTGAACAAATGAGAAAGTACAGTTGTTTCAGATGTGCACAGCCTCAAATTTCCCCCCCTCTTTAAAGGACAATGTGATCTTCTCTCCTTATGATTTATCTCTCTGGCCTTTATAAGCCTGCTGCATATGGTACTAATTTCACACCCTTTTTCAGATGATGCAATGAAATTAAATGACACGGCCATAGTCACACAGGGATGGCAGCACTAACGCTGACTCTGGGAAGAGCTCCTTGTTCTTTTGCTCTAAATATGGGTGTACCATTTCTTTCATATTGTGTTACTACTCTACAGCTGTCAAGCCGACAATACCATCTTATGTTACAAAACCTGCATTTCAATTTAACTTTCCTTCAGAAGTTAAACTTCCATGGAAAATTATTGTTGGAGAAATATGGCTTGCATATGTTTGTGCCAGAAAGCCATTTCTGCTGCTTTTCTCCACAACTGTGATTCCTGCATTTTTATTTGTTTTAATCATGACTCAGAAAGACTAAATAAAAGTTCAGCTTGGGTTTCAAGAACACAAATGTGCATATTCAGCACCCAGGACAAGCTTTCCCACTACTGGCATTAGCCTGCCCAATGAAAAGAATAGCACTTCTGGAGGACTGGGCTGGCAGTGACTGGAGTCTCTGCCTGCCCTTTGGACACTGGGGTCTGAAGAGCAAAGAGAAGAAGAAAATTCTCTACAGACCTTCCGCTAAAAGGCTTCAGAAGCAATTGCCACTGCTGCCTCTTTCACCTCTTTGAGCCTCAGGTTTTATTCTCCTCACACTCCTTGTGTGTTGTCTGTTTCTCAGCCCTTCTGGCTGTCAGGTACTTGTAAGCAAAGAACTAAATTACTTTAGATGGCACTTACTGTGGGGTAGAAACAAGAATGCATTTGCAGTCTTTGCCCATTTCTTGCTGCCACTGCAATGGAGAAGAAGGTGAATTGCTTCATGAGAACACAGCCTCTATAAATTTAATGGCAAGAAGAGGCCACAGGGGCATACAAACTGCCAATATTTCCCTCTGGAGTAAGGCTATGTGTTGGGTTTGCAAGGCAAGGTTTTGGTAGCAGGGAGCTACAGGGGTAGCTTCTGCAAGAAGCTGCTAGAAGCTTCCCCGTGTCCAATAAAGCCAATGCCAGCTGGCTCCAACACAGACCTACTGCTGGCCAAGGCCATCAGCAATAGCAGCAGCTCCTCTGGGATAACGTATTTAAGAAGTGGGGGCAGGGAACTGCACAATCACAGTCAGAGAAAGAACTCAAAATAGGTGAGATTCAGCTCTGCATACATCAAGGAGTGAAGGAGAATGGAGGAGGTGCTCCATGTGCTGGAGCAGAGATGCCCCTGCAGCCCAAGGTGCAGACCATGGTGAGGCCAGCTGTGTCTCACAGATTATGAATGACCACAGTGGAGCAGATATCCATCTGCAGCCCAGGGAGGACCCCACGTCAGAGCAGGGAGATGCCCAAAGCAAGTTGTGACTCCATGGAAAGCCCATGCTGGAGCAGGGTCCTAGCAGGACCTGTGGCCCCATGGAGAGAGAAGCCCACGCTGGGGCAGGTTTGCTGCAAGACTTGAACTATAGCCCATGAGAAGGACTCACATTGGAGAAGTTTATGAAAGACTGCCTCCTGTGGGATGGGCCCCATGTTAGAACAGGGAACTGTGTAAGAAGTCCTTCCATGAGGAGGAAGGAGCAACAGAGACAACATGTGATGAACTAACTGCAAACCCCATTCACCATCCCCTGTGCCCCTGGGAAGGGAGGAGGTAGGAAAAAAAACTGGGACTGAAGTTGAACTGGGAAGAGAAGAGGGATGGGGGGGGGGAAGTGTTTCTAAGATTTGGGTCTACTTCTCATTATCCTAGTCTGATTTGGCAATAAGTTCAACTAATTTCCCCAAGTCAAGTCTGTTTTTCCCACAATGGTAACTGGTGTGTCATCTCCCCATCTTTACCTCAACCCATGAGCCTTTCATTCTATTTTCTTTCCCTTACCCAGCTGAGAAAAGAAGTGATAAAGCAGCTTTGGTGGGCACCCAGCATCCAGCCACAGTCAACTCATCACAGGCTATTTGTACTTCTGGGCCTTCCACCATCCTTACCTCTCCTGACTTGTTTTACAGCAATGCTGATGCCACCCTTCCAAGAATAAATCAAAACACCAAACAAAGTATGGAGGGGGAGATTCAAGTAGTTTCTATACAGTCCTTTACAAGGAAAACAGTTTGGGCCTGAATGGAGTCATGAGATAGACTGGCCATTTCAAACAGTGAAACAGGTGGAAAATACAGTGATTAAGCTCTGTGACTTCCGTGCTGCCTCTGTAACAGGTTCACCCTGGAGTGTGCTTGGGCGTCTGTTACACTGTACATCCACAGCAAGCCTTGTCCCTTACCCCAGTGCTGCTGTCACTGTGCTCTGAGCATCAGGGAAGCAGGAGCACATTTGGAGCAGCTGCACAGCAGAACCTTTTGGCCCCAATTTATATGCTGATTTCCATGAGTTTTCAAGTAATAGCTACATGCTAAGAGTCTAGGAAACAGCATCTTCCTTAGTGCATAAAGTAGCCCTATGGACTTTATTGGCAGTGGTACTTCCTATGTTCTTCTGCACCTCTCTGCATTTGGCAGATGGGACAAGTCACACATTGTCAGACCTTCATCAAAGACTCCCTATGGAAATCAACCTCCTTCCTATCCCCACACGGCCTTCACCCTGCCATTAAGCATGCTCTTAAGTCCTACCCAAACTTAAGTACATACTAGTGCTCTGCTCTTTGCCATCTTTAAGCTCCCTGACCACTTCTGCCACTATTAGTGGTACAAAGCAAAACACCCAAGCAGCTCTTGACTACTCACTGTGCTATTTGTGTTATTCCTAGGGACTAGAGGTAGAAGTCACAGCTTACCTGTAATTACTAATAGAAGGTACCTTCTCTGGGTTAAGGAACAATATGAAAGAAAAAAAAATATGAAAAATAAAGCAAGTTTTCACATGGGACTGCAATAACCTACAAATATAACTCAGACCACCCCCATAACCCAAACTGCCCCCACTGCCCTTAATATTCCCTTGTTTCATTATTTCTTCATGTATTTCATTTTCAGTCCTTCTGAAAAAGGCATTTTGTTCTCCTACTTCATAATTTTGTTCTTGAATTTATTTGTCCTTATTTCCTTTTGTTCTTCCTTTGATGTTTATCCTTTTAATGTTTCTTTCCAAAAGCGTTTTTTTTTGAAACCCTCCCAGTTTCAGTGCGCTGCCTTTGAGGCATTTTTTTGGATTTGCTGCTACTTTGCTCTTCATGCAATTTTTATTTTTCTTGCTGGCTTATTTGTTCTCTGTGGCACAGAAGCAATCAGATACCAGGAACCTTACTGCATCACTCCACATCTTAAAGTGAAAGTTAGTATTTGCATTTAATTGTTACCTCTCGCACTTGACTGACCTACTGCATTTCCATTTGTAGACTGGAATTTCAAAGTGGATCTTATTATTAATAAGCAAAAAAATCTGTGGCCTTAAATTCCATGAAGGTCTCCACTATTATGAATGTGCATCATGCAAAACTTAGTCCTGCAAAGTGTTGACCATTAGAGAGTTGACTAGGAACCTCTACTCACATTGATGGTGTTATGCACAGGGTCTTCACCAGCAGGACCTTTACTCATGGCGAGTGCATTTTGTGCAAAGGCTTCACCAGCCTTTCAACTCAGTCCGTTCACTCTTTGAATATTGAGCTGCTGAGCTGAAGATCCATGATCAGAGCTTCTGCTGACTTCAGTGAGCAAAGAGGCCAGCCAGGCTTTGCTGCCACCTCAAGCTGAGGGAAACTGACTCAATAGCAACAGCCTCTTCCCTATCACATCAATGCAAGGAGCTACAAGGCTCCATGGCCCTACCCCTTTGGGGACCTCAAGCGTAAGTCCTTTTTCAGAGTTTTCTGGCTACAACAGTGCTGAAAGGAGTAACACCTAAGAGACACAGAGAATTCCCATTCCTGTGCACTGACTAACCTGACAGAAGGGCATACTGAAGACAGCTGAAGATGAGGGGGAGATATATACCTTCACACAGCAAAATAAGAGCATAGCAGAGCTTTGCAGTCACTGTTACTACAAAACCCTTGTGCTCTTAGAACTACTAGCTCCATTAGAAATAGCAGATATGCCATTTGAAGAAGAAATTTATATGCATCACCATATTAGCATTTGTATGTATGGCAGTCATGTTTAAAGGGTCCCAGCTGAGATCTGGGCCACATGAGCCCTGCTCTACCTAGCTTTGAGTCTCTGAAATATTTTGAGAGACAACAGCTACTATACTGGCTTGTACCTATTCTGCATGTTTTTCCGTGAGATAGGGTAGAAATCAGAGCAGACAGCCACATACAGAATGCTAATCTAAAAGATAATAGGAAAAGCCCTGCAAGGAGAGAATTCAATTCACTTTATAACAAGAAAATGTTCATTTTCTACAGTGACACCCAGAATGGTCAAAGCTTGGTTCCTGCAGGCTTAAGTCTGTACATAAAGGTCATGATATTTTGTCAGCAAAGAAAACAAAGGTGCTGGAAAGGACTAGTCAATAATTGACTGAGCCTTGTTACTGGCTGCAATCCCTATCTTGTCATCATGTTCCTGTCTCAAAGTTTCAGCTACAACTAGCAAATTGCTTCACTGAAAGAGACTTCTTACCTTGACAAAAAGAAATCTCCACTATTGACAGCAACAACAAAGACTTCCTATCTGGTTTTGTCAAAGGTCACTCAGCAGTTAGGTCCATTTACGCTGTGACTTCTATCAGGTGTGAAGAACACAGAACAAAGCACCCACTAATATTCACTCCTTTGGCTTCAAAAATTTCCATGGAAACATTATTTTTCTAAGTTACCTCAATCTTCAAAGAGCCAGAGAAGGAAAAAGGCTCAAACCACTTTCACTTTGCATGTCTGATATTCCTGTTTGCAGCTCACCTGAGAGTTATAACCTTGACATATTTTTTGGCAACAGCCCAAAGTTTAATCTTCCAGCAGAGAAGGTAAGTGAGCAACTGCTTTCACTACTGGATTATAGGCACTGTACATATATATTATCTCCATCCTTCTTCTAACCTGTATTCCACCTGAGGACACTGCTCTTCTCCTGTAGGCACTGTACAAACATGAAAAAAAGGATGGGCCCTGCCTCAGAGCATTCCCACTCAGAAAAATAGAGCAGATAAATCAAGTCTTATTACTCCAACCTATATACGGAACTCAGTTGGTGCCCGCCAACTAAATGACAACCCTAAAGGTAATTAGGTCTGACTTAGAAGGAGTATATAGCAATTATGCTTCTAGCTTGGGCACCTAGGCTGGCTCAAGTATTTGAACACATCCCTTGGAGAAGCCCAAGACCTGACAGAAAGTAAGAGAGACAGAAAACAAACCTGCTCCTAGCACCGTGACACATTCCCATACTCATAGATCATCCCTCTCTCGTAACAGCACAGCTGCTTTACCATGAGGTCTACACACATCCTCCCACCTTCAACAGCAAATGCAAAATAACCATATTTCATTACTAGAGTTTACTATTGCAGCGTATCAATAGGACAACCCAAGGAAGTGAGACAGCGTGAAAAAGCCCTTAGGGAAGCAGACAAACTTAGGACTTAAAAAGTACAAGTCACTGACAACAAAATTCTTTCAGGAAACCCCATCCTGCTGATGGGGAAGTGAGGGAGAGAAACACCAGAGATGCTCATCACCTCCCTTGGCAAGCCAACAGCAGACTCCCCACTTCATTAAAGGAATGGAAAGCCAGCTCTGGGCCCACCTATCTCAGGCTACAGTAGTCTAATTCAGATCAAGGGTGTATAGCAGGAATGGTCATCATTAGAGCTGCTGCCTTGGCATGGTACCAGCAGCATCAGGATGCCCTGGCAGAACTGGAGAATTGAGCAAGGAGAAGCCTGAACCACAGGGCAAGTGGCAATTCGTTAGAAAGAAATATTGCACCTAGTTACCAAATTAAGAAAAAAAATAGTTAGGGACTAGGAATATAGAAAGTACATTTTTTAAATTTAAATTTTTACAAAACTATGCTTTCACTGCAAACCTGCTAAGTAACAAATCGTAAGGTGGGAAAGAAAAAGGGCTGCTGGAAACTCCAGTGCCCCTTGCAAGCACCTGTCTTTCTCATATGTTTCTCTAAGCTTCGAGTGGGTTGTGTGGCAAGGTTTGATCAAACAAATATCATCAACTGGTGGGAAAAGAGGGAACATTCCTAATTTTTTTAATTTTAAAGTGGTAACTATTACACAGGAATCTTCCATGATCAAAGTTTTCAGTATCTTTAATACGAAATGACCAAAAGCAGATTTGTGGTTGTGTTTGAACAGTGTTCAGGAAACCACTGTAAGGACAGGATGCAAGCAAAACATGGGATAGCAGGAAAAAGAAGGGACTGGGGGAAAGAGGAGGTGCAAGGGGGTTCTCACAAGGCCCTGTATCACTGGAGAGACTCGCCGTGCTTTGTACTTCCAGCCATGTCACACTGTTCTTCAGGATACATGATTGGCTCTATACACAGAAGGACACTACTAAGTTTAAGAAGTTTCTTGACTCAAGGACTCACCAGAAGTCCCAGTGTTTTAGGGTTTCCTATATAGACTATTCTTAAGAGTTTCAGTATCTTGTAGGGTTAAAGTCAGGAGTATGAATTATTTTTCAAAGAGCGGAGACTTCAAATATCATAATTGTCTGTCTCTTATAGTGGCTTTTATTAATAGATCTCAAAATGCTCCATGGTATCCTTCCTATCACATGAGGAAACAGAACTGAAGCAACTTTTCAGCATCACATATAGCCAAAGAGCATCCAGGCTGGATAACAGTCCTGGTGTCTCCTGGGGGCAGAGGAATTCACAGCCTGTTAGGTTACACTGCCTAGTTGTAAGACTCTCCCATGAGGGTATTTTATTAGTATTTTAATTTCTATTTCAGGCTGTGGCATGCTTAAAATTTCTTTGTGGTTTGCTCTCTTACTTCAAGTTTTAAAGTTATCTGATTGAAAATTTAGCCAAGAAAGAGTGGGGAAAAAAGCTCAATTTAAGAAGTCAAAACATCCATATAAATCAAAATTAGACAGCAACAACAACAAAAAAAAAAAATCCCCAGAACAGCTTCTTAAATATACTATTAAACTGTTCATGTGTGCGTGCATTTATGCATTCATATGCACTCAAATGGGTCTGTGTGTGACTGCACACTGCAGCATGCAGAAGCTCCCTCTGTTCATGTGTAACTACATCTTGTTTTAACATCAGGATGCATTTTCCCCAGGTATAAATCATGCAGCTCCATCAATTTCAATGAATTTGCAAAATAATTGTGTAATTTAGGAAGCCATATTTTATACACTTTGAGAAGATTCACGCACTATTACTAGAACTCAGAAAGTCCACAAGGAATACAGTTATTTGAAAACAGTAAACAGGAAACAGTTGTTGTAGGAAGATGAAGTTATTGTAACTCAAGTAGTGCATGCTCTTATGTCATGCACATCAAGATAATTTGTTTTGACTTAGTTTAAATAATAATATAGATAAGAATACAACTTAACAGCTGATTTTCTTTACAACATCCTACCACTTCAGAATGAGATTTATCAGCCCCTCCATAATGTAGCTATATGCAAGATCACTACTCCACTTAATGACTAGAGCAAATGTGATCCCTCCAAAGGCCAATCACATTGCTTTAGCAACAACAATAACAGGTTTTGTTCTTGCATTGCCAGGCAGCTTTTTGTTCCAGCCAATGGAATAATTATGCATTGTGGACCAGATCCTCAGCTGATATAATTAGATGGCATTTCATTGAAATCAAGGCCAGCTGACACCAGCCGAGGAGCTAACCCTTGATCTACAGCAGCAACAGCTGAGGCCTTGCAAAACAGGCAGGGAAAAGCCTTCTGTTTCATTGCCTTAATATAACAATGAGTTCTCTGCTTTCAACAGGTTTATCAAGCAATCAGTGGGATCATTTAAAATACTGTATCACAAACTAAAGAATGGGAACACTCAAAGCAAAAGGCTGAATCCGGAAGCTTTGGTTTTCTGAAATCAGTTGGGGCTGATGACACATTTCCAGGATGAGCTACCCAGCTCTGATGATATGACAGCACCAGCCAGCTCTGCTGGTAACAATGGAAGCTGATCACGTATTTAGCTTAAGCCTGCAGCTCAATGCACCTCCAGTCAACCTGAGCAAAACCATTACAGGAAGGAATGCTGGCCATACCACCTGGTTGATCCAGGGGAAGAGATTTGGTTAAGACATTAAAAAACATCATATAGCTAACAAAATCCTGGGCTGGAAGGCAATCAAGGCAACGTTAGTTTTCCTTTTCTTTTCTCCTCATAATATATTAGCCCACCACTTCAAAGAGGTCTCACTGATCCTGCATGCACCAACAAAAATTTTACTATGAAATAATCAAGCTTATGAAATTTCCTTCTGTTCAGTACCAAGCACATACCTTAGCAATAAAGGTGATTTCACAGTGTGGAAGGTTACTATGCAGTACCCACTAGACTACCAGTGCGATTTGTATTTACGAGGCAAAGCACCAATAAATTGGGTCAGCACATGAATCTTCAGAGGGAGGAAAGAGAGGGAAAGCAGGAAGAGCACCCTAGGCAGCATCACCACAGGGGCCAAGCAAAGCACATGATGCCCTTGAGACTTCCAGCATCATGGATAGATGTTTTCAGAAAGGAAAACCCATTTTTCCATTAGAAGTAACAATAGAAATATTACCTTGATTGAAAATGTGCAATCAGGCCTGACTTGCAGTTAGTCCTGCTGCATTCAGGCTTTACATCAGAAGGCTGTAAACCCTTGTAATAGAAAATAGCTGGTATGTTTACTCACCCAAAACCATGCTTCATTTATTTACCTGTATACATTATCACATACACTCACTACTGTTGCTGCTCAGCGAGGCAAACAGACTAAAATGAGGAAAATAAACATCTACACAGATTTCACCAGCAGATAAGCTATTCATTCTTGCACAAAAACAATGAAGAAATGCCAGGATATACTACAGCAACCACTCCTGAATTCTTCATTGCATCATTAAATAAAAGCAAAGGTACAACGTGCAAAAAAAATGGTGCTAGTGTTAATTTGTAATATCAAATGAAAAAGCCTGTTAGGTCCAAAGCAATCTTGGCTTCTGATTGTAGTAATGCAGTGTGAAATTTCCACTAACATTCAAATATTTCCAAGAAAATAGAGGACAGATATTTTAATTCAATGGCCAAAAAAAGAGAATGAAGAGTTGATGTAAAGGACTTGATTTCATTGAAGTTATTTAAATGAGATGTATGCAATAACTTATTAATGTCAAAATATTCCATTAAGGACTTATTATATCCTTTTTTACATAATGCTAGCAATTATAGGGGTAATGCTGGTCCAACACACAGCACAGCAGAAACAAAAAGCTGTTTGCCATGTACTGGAATTCAATATGAAAGCACAGTTTAGATAATGAGTAATATTTACATTTTTCTTACTGAGCCCAAGACCTCAGAAAGTAAAATAATAAACAACTAACTCCTGAAACTACCCAAATCAGGCTTTATTACAAAGACCCCACGGCTTTACACACACAAGATCTGTGGTTAAAAGCTTGTTTGAAGAAGAAGTTGAACAACAGTGAGCAATTACCAAGAATTTTTGTTTTCCCATCAACTCCAGGTCTTGAAGGCAAATGCATGAAACCAGGAGGAGATAACTTGCCTGCAAATACTGCACTTGCACTGAGAGGGGATGGGCCAGAGCATCAAGGTACGTCAGCAGTGAGGCAGAGCTGAAATCCAGCCAGCTGGACACAAATCTCTATTTCTTCCCTTGCAGCAGGAAAATGGCACCATTCTTTATTAGGAGCAGCTCACACACAACTCAGATGACAGCACAAACACAAAAGCTCTCCTGCAACAAACACACATTTGCCCACAGTCAGCAACAAGTTTGTCCTGGAAGCTCTACCAGCCTTGGTAGCTCTCGGACTTGGTCCCTGAGCCTTCCTGCCCTGCCTGCTCCTTATCTTGTACCTGCTGCCCAATTTCCAGGCTATTCTGACCTTCAGCCCAGCTCCTGACTTGTCTCAGTAGCTTCTTGATCACAAGCCATCTCAGCCCTCCCAACCCAGTAGATATTCAGGTTCTCATCTCCAGCCTGATACTAACACCAGGCTCCCTGACAGCCCCACAGAGCTATCAACAGGAATGTAAACATGAGATTGTCACTTACTCTGTGTCCCCAAACAGATTATTAGAGAAGCAAGGGGATCCACTTAATCACACCCAAGACACATGGCTCCAAATCAAGATCAGGGCTGTATTCTTGCATTCATTCATGGGAAAGATCAATGGGAAAGCATGGAGGCTGGCATCCTAGTCACATTGAGATGTGCTAGAGACGTTTTCCCCACTCCAGTATGGGCTCCTAGATGTCTCTTGGCTTCATGCTCTTGCTTTACAAATCAGCAGGTCTTAGAGGTGCAGTGGGCTATAATACACTAGTGGTGCTGATCATTAGCAGACAGGCTCCAGAATGAAGGAAGAAAGGCTTGGGAAACTAAGAATCACATGTTGCCCCATAGTCCAAAGCAAAA
Source organism: Psilopsiagon aurifrons (assembly GCA_025447955.1). Classification (NCBI taxonomy): domain Eukaryota; kingdom Metazoa; phylum Chordata; class Aves; order Psittaciformes; family Psittacidae; genus Psilopsiagon; species Psilopsiagon aurifrons. The sequence goes on from JAOEHY010032181.1 coordinate 64,708, forward strand.
CCACAAACTTGCTCTCTGCTATTGTTGGCCATCTAGCCAGTACATCTTATTTAGCAGATGACCACATCAATAGGTAAAGGCATTGAGAAGCAAAGAATTATATGATACTGGTTTACTTTAAAGCTTGCTTTATTGCACTGAATGAAGAGACAAAAGAAAAATCTGATTAAGGCAATGGCACTTGCAAATGCCAGCTGGGAAAGCCTGAAAGCTGGCAGGCAATTTAAGGAAAAATATGCCTGCAGACCATCAACAGTAACACAAAGCTTCACACTTAAGACAGCCCCAGTTAACCAGTTTGTAAGATAATTCCCAAGACCACTCACCCCTCCTGAAGCACTGGCTTTAACTGCTCCCTCCATCACACCACTCCTGAAGACACAAACTTTTGCTTCCACCTGCCTCCTTTCGTCTCCTTGGGCTTGACTAGTAATCCAGCTCAGCTGAGTTCCCTAAAAGACAGCACCAGAAGCTCAGCAGGAGATAGGCTGCAGCCACAGGCAGGCAATAATAAAGAAAACAAACAACAAAACAAAACATAAACCCAGGTATTTTTCTACCTGCTATTCATGCTGTACCCTCATCAGATATCATATCCCCTTTCAGCAGAGGTGGGCTCCCCACTTGAACCAAAACTGAAAGACTCTGATGCACCTAAAATGCCAACTTGCTAAGACAGGTTAAAAAAAGCTGAACTTTAGCGCACTACATACAGAGGTAGTTGACTTATGAACAGAGCTTGATTTCCCAAGCAGAAACATACAGACTTGCTTTTGAGCACTGGTGGGAGGCTACAGCACACAAGGAACCAGTGTTACTGTCCTCGTGGTCAATTAACCAGATGCCCTTTGACTGAACTGATCTTGGTGAAAAAGTGGAAAAGCTGATGAAAGATGGGAAGCCTTGCCTTTGGCTCTGTCACAAAATGGTTAATATACCAGTACTTGAAGGATCCAGGGCGAAATGGCTTCTAAGAGAATCAAAGTGCTGCACCTACAGTGAGCTGTACCTTTAAACCCCAGTATTACGAGGTCCCTGTAGAAGGGCAAGTCTTGTTCCACCATAAAGGTACAGAGGAGTCCAAGGGATCATGGCCCTGTCAGCTCTTTTTGTTCATAAATTTTCTTTTCCTGTGGGAGAAGCAGTGACTTCCCTTGTGCAAAACATGGTGACACTGTAACAGTGCATGGATGTGCTTCAGGGGAGTGCAGAGCACAAGGCTCTGCATAAGCACACAGTGAGAGAACAGTGCTTGATGGAGTCTGGCAGTGGAGGGATACTTTTTTTGGGAAAGAAATACTTCAATGCTGTTCCAGGGAATACTGGGCCAACATGGTCAGTGTTGCGATGACTCTGTGGATAGGTGGTGGTGGGTATGCAGAAGCACACTGCCACTCTCCCTGCTAAGGACCACAAAATCTGTGGGACCCCCTGCCCAAGTCAGAATCAGCAGCCCAGAGCATCCCTGCCTCATCACCTGAAGACCATTGGAGTGGCTTGTCCCTTCTCCAGACTTAGACAACCACCAACAGCACCCCCTGGGCTCCAGAAGCTGCCCTGGTCCCACGACCGCCAGCTCTACTAGCTGTTAGGCCACTCTGCCACTGCTAACAGCAGTGGGAAAGAGGGCAGATTACCCTGCAGCATGCTCACGGATTATGACAGCCCATAGGATCTCAGATTAAAAATAAAGGCCGCTCCTCCAGAGGAAGCAAAGCGCATGGCTTTCCTTGATGACCTGGCTCCTGCAAGGGGCTGGGGGTGAGGGGGAGCTGGACAATGACAGAGCAGAATCGCATCTCCCAGCCTGGGCGCTGACCATGCTGACACTTTGCAAAGCCGTCCGTGCAGATTTCTCTCCTCGCTGCCACTTTCTTTTTTTGCTTCCTTTTTTATTTTTTTTTTTTTTTTTTTGCAAACCGTTGTGGAACAGACGCCCTCTCCTTGCCCCAGTTGGAGCTGCAGTAGAATGAAAAGGGGGGTGGGAAGGAGGGAGGAGAGAAAAAAGCCGCTTTTGGTTGAGGTTTTCCTGTTACTATCACTGTAGCGTTTATTTAGCCAATCTCCTAACTATGACGTGAGGAAGGCAGGAATCATGGCTCGCTCATAATATTTAACACACCCACTGAAAGCTGGAGCTGCAGAGCTACTAGTCCAACCAGTCTCCAGAATTCAGTGTAGCTGAAAGAGGTTTTCACTCTGCACCTGCCAAAGATCTCTCCCCCCTCTTCCCTTCTCTCCCCCCTTCTCTCTTCCTTTCTCTCTCTCTCTCTAAAAGGCAGATCTGTAAGACCCAGCAGAGATCAAAGACGGGACCTCTTTGCTTAAAAGAACCTCTACTGATTTATATTAGTTTCTTTCCTCTAGCCCTTCCTCTCCCCCTTTTTTTTTTCTTCTGTGCCATATTTAACCTTTATGTTGCAGTTGTGCCATCAGACAGTTTTGCGGCCAAAAAAAAACAACCCAAGCCAAAGCAAAAGCCCAGCTTGGATACAGCAGCCACCCAGACTTGATCTCAGTTGAACATACTAATCTCTCCCAAGCACTGGACGCGATGGATGAAGAAACTGGAACCGCTCAAAGAAAATGATTTTCCAGCCAATGTTCTTAAACAATCTCAGAGAAGAGAGGGAGCGAGCGGGAGAGCGCTTCTGCTGCATCACTGGGCACATTCAAAGGGAGTCAGCGTTTCCAGCACAGCCAAATATTATGGATGATTTTTTTTCTTCTGTCGCCTTTCTGTACAGGTTTTCTTAATATTATTCTCCCCCCCCCCCTCCTCCCCTTCTTTTTTTTTTTTCCCCTTAGTTTTTTACGTTTTATTTAATTAGAGCTAGTGTCTGATGCCGGTTTCTCTTCAAGAATCAGTTTTCCCTATTTGTTGTGATCCCTGTAATAAAAAGACAGAGAAATCGTGAGCAGATGGCTTTATACATTGCAATGCCGATGGCATTGTTTTCCTCTTGATTTTAAAAGCCCGGTCCGGTGCTCCTTTATTTTTCTTTTCCTTTTATTTTTTTTTTTCTTTCTTCCCCCTCCGAAGTTCTTGATGATACTGAGACATGAGGACCTATTGTTTTTAGCCTGTTTATTTCTCGGCGCCTATGGAGGTAACTTTATTGACTTGATCGCTCGCTTCCAGATCCGAAGGGAGATAGCCGAAGCCCCGGGGGGGGGGCTGGAAGACCCACGCCTGCCCGGGCTTTCTCCGCCAAAGCGCTCTCGACCGACCCCGCCGCTTCCCCTCCCTTCCCCGGTATTTTATTAGCCGCCCCGGCCATGAAAATGCTCCTGGTCCGCAAGTTCCGGGTGTTGATCCTCATGGTGTTCCTCGTCGCCTGCACCATGCACATCATGATCGACCTCCTGCCGCGGCTGGAGCGGCGGGGGACTGAGAGCCGCCCCGGCTGCTCCTGTCCGCC
>JAOEHY010032182.1:0-11198 GCA_025447955.1 Psilopsiagon aurifrons
GCTCAGAAAGTCCTTGGCCAGACCAAACATCACTAAGCCATAACTAAAAACACTGGTGTTATCAGCGCTGTTCCCAGGGCGCAAGTCAAAAACACAGCTCTGCACCAGCTACCAAGAAGGGGAAAAATGACTGCTGCTGCTGAACCCATGACAGTGACGATAGTACAATATTATCTACATATAATTCTATATAATCTATGTGGTGAAAGATAAATTTACATTAATATAAATGTAAATTTTTAAATTTACATTGTGTTTATATTTAGAGTATACACCTACGCAGGCATGTACATTGAATAAGGTTTATTTCAGTAGCTGTTCTAGGTGTTAGAAAAATAGGGTAACATGAAAATTTCATGGTTTAGATTTTTATTTTTTTCTTTGTAAGGTCTAATGCTTTAGGAATGACAGGAATTTCTGTATGCATATAGACATTTTGTAAATACCCCTGTTATTAGTAATGAAATTATTGTTCATTGGTTTGACTTTTGGCATGACAATTAACATGTCTTATAGCTTTTATAAAATAAGTTAAGTGAACACTTGCACTTCTGTAATACTCTAAGATAGAGGGAGAAATGTAAAACTTTGTGTGACTGGTTCAGACGTATTGACATTACTTTAACTATAGAACTCCCAAAAACATGAGGCCAACTTTCTGATAGCATTCCTGGAAATAATGTCAATAAACAGGAATGCAGTATCTAGAAGATGAACACCATGGTCATGGTAATCTAGTGCAGGACATATAGTTTCCATCCCCAACTCCAAGTAAAATCAGTGTAGCAATCTTAGTTGTCCATGAAAGGATATTTTAATTAAAATCAGATCCACTGTCTTTGCTTGAAATGCTTTTCCTCACAATATGCACATCAGATTCTGTGGCTATCATAAAATGATTTTATGTAGTGTATTTCAGCGCAATTTTTTGTCATTTCTGACAAAGTTAACATATATTTTTATGCTATATATTCCAGGAAAGAGCAATCTTGGCAATATTTTGATACAGCTGACTATACACTTTCTTAGGAATGTATATTAGAACAAGCAACGAAAGAAAGGAGAAAAGTGCACAACAATAGTAATATAAAAGAGTACAAGGGAGCAAACCAATGAAAATAAAATGCACCATCAAATATTTCTCCTGATATTATGAACTAAAACACTGGGTAGCGTGGTAGCATCCTCCTGGTGCTTTTCCTTGTCAACTTCCTTCTTGTTTTCCCTTTTTTAAATGGAGCTTATCTTTATGAAAAATATTTTAAATTATTTCCTTAAGCAGAGAATTTCTTTTGGGAAAATAAAATCTGTTAGTCTCCTAGAAGATGAAAACCTCATTTGACAGAAGTACCAAATTGTGTTTAGACTGAATGATGTACCTTGCAAATGAGACCTCAAACCAAAACGGTGTGCCTTGACAAGTGTACCTTTCTACTGTACGGTCATAGATTAACTGTTGGTTGCAATTCCTCTTTATTCATCTTCAAGCACATTTTTGATCAATTCTTTGCAAGGCATAAAATCATAACATTGAAAGCTGAGTATCTTCCTCCACCTTCTGCCTACGTGTTCATTCAGAGAGTGTGAAACTACCTCCTTCATGTGGTGCATGCCAAAAATGAGTGGGAAAAGCTGTGTGAAGTAAAGAACACTCAAAGTTGTTTGTTAAGGGGTTACTAAGAATCTCACTTAAAGCAGTAAATATAGTCCTAGGGAACATTGTATTAAGGCTTAATACAGCCTTAACACAAGACATGTTCTACACTAGTCTTCCAAGTCTGTGTAAACTAGACAAAAAACGAACCATTTCAGGCAGTGATCAAGACCACCTGAGATCAGATTTTTCTGCTTTCTTTTAAAATCAGTGAGGCAGCTGAAGTTATAACTATGAATGTGGTATGAAAAAAGTCTCATTAGGTAAACTGATAGTTTTGGGAATAAAGGGAACTGACATCCCATGTACTGAGCTGTACCTATGTTGCAAGTCTTTTGATCTGTAGGGTCATGATGGATCATGCTACACCTATGTTCAGATCTATTCAAGATGGAGTAATAACTTTTTTGTTGTTTGGGTTTTTTTTCATAAAAAGCAGTGTGATAGATTCAAGCCTTTTCCCATATATACTTCCAGAATTGATAGCATAGAAATCTTTTCCATTAAATACAAGCATGTCAGAAAAGTCTCTGGGAGCTTCTATTAAGCAGCCTAGGCCAGCAAAAGATACTTAATAGAGTACAGCTAATCATTTTCCACTTAACCTACATGATGTGACCTGTATGTGCCAGAAATCTATTCTTGTGAATTATAGGTTAGCTATGGATGACTTGTCTACATTAAAAACAAAAAAAAAAAAAAGAGGAGGTGGTGGAGGAGTAGGAGAAAAAGAAAAGGCTTTGTGTTATATAAATAGTCTATTAATATTCTGGCTGGATTTAAAATGGTTCAGGGGTTATGCTAATTAAACTTAGTTGATTTTGCCATGCAATTACCCTTCAGTATTTGCCTAGGTTGTTAAGACTTGACAAGGGTTGATAACTGATATCTTTGAAAAGCAAGTTTAAAAATCCGCTTCCATATTTTTCCCAATCATCAATTTTCTCAGTGTTCATTATACAGTGTAGGAATACAAAAATGCTTGGCGCAGTAGTTAGGCACCTACTATGTCATGTGACAACGGCAATTATCTCTTTTAGTGATAAACGCAGTCTTTGCAGTGATTACCTTTAAAAAAAAGATCATAGCCAATTAAATAAAATTCTGTGACATTTCAAAGACTGTTAATCACAACCAAATGCTGTAAATGTCAGGATGCATTGAAATTTTTGCTACTAACTGATGAATCACTGAGTTAATTGTAGTTCATCATAAGTCCCTTGTCATTGTTATTATTATGGAAAACACTTTCATCACTCTTGCTATTCAATAAAATTAAAGTTCTAGACAAATATGAGAATATATTACTCATGAAAGCTTTTGATTTTAATATCATTCTTCAAAATATTCAAACAAATAACCATGCAGAATAATGCAGATGCATACAGAGTGGTGTTTTTAAATAAATATATGAAGGCATTCCCCCTTCTTTCATTTCCCTTTGAAAGAGACAATCTATATTAAAATATGTTGTCCATATACAGACTATATCCCTCGACAAAGTAAATGCATCTTTATGAGAGAATACTGGATCTAAGATCTTACTAATGAAGGAATCCCTCTTTAACATTTCTGATTCTGGTTTAAGATTGGAGAAACTGTCATGACTGAAGAATTTGAAGGCTAGACTGTCTTGCAGACATCACAAATGAGTTTTCACACATGCAGTGACCAGAATATAGCTAAGACTGTGAACTCACATTACTTTCCCTTTAAGTAACATGTTTCTGTTACTGTTTGCTGATGTTTCTGTTTTCTCAAAAGGAAGCTGATCTGGAGGAGAGGTGCAGATGGTAGAAGTAATCATTGAATGACATTTGTAGTTGTGATTACTCAGATATAGAAATGTGAAGGCAAAAGAAAAGGTGACAGAGCACTGTTGGAACCTACCATCCACGCGCTTTCCTAACTGCAGGCATGTCTACAGAGATGACGTTTTTAGAAGTCAAGAACTTTTTCTAGAAAAAAGGCTTTTAGAATTTTCAGAAGAACAGTGAACATATAAGGGCAAGTAGACAGTAGAAAGCTTAAAGACAGAGCAGTTGTTAGCCCGAATCAATCTAGAATACTCCAGATTATTTTTTTATTTTTTAATCCAGAAGCACGTAGAATCTCTGCAAGGTAATTCACCTTTAAGCTTAAATACTACTTCTCAAATGAGACTACCATTTTTGGGGTGGGGTTCATTACAGGTCAGCTGGTGAGGTGGCACTTGGCTTTCTTAGTAACAAGAGAAAGGTGATAGGATGAGGCCTTGTCTAGTCTCAAAGTTGGTAGTGTACCTGAAAACTAAGAACATCAGAAGAGGACAAAAGGAGATTGTTCATTCATTAGTCTGAGTTCAAATGGTAGTCCGGTCTGTAAAGAGCTGTGTGTAATGACCCAGTTTATTAATATTTTTTCAGGGTTTTTTTTTAGTGTTCGTACGTCGTAATTAAAAATCAAATAATTTCCCAACTTTCCTTTTCTTTTGCAAAGAGCTGCATGTTTCTCCTAAGTTCCTTGAATATATAAAATCATGAATAGACAAATAAGAACCTATTCGGCTATATAGAGACACATGAATCCAAAATTAAGGCACCAAATCCAAAATCTTTGTTAGGGACTATAGTGATAGGACAAGGGGTAATGGGTTCAAACTTAAACAGGGGAAGTTTAGATTGGATATGAGGGAGAAATTCTTTAATGTAAGGGTGATGAGGCACTGGAATGGGTTGTCCAGGGAAGTTGTGAATGCTCCTGTCCAAGGCCAGTTTGGACAGAGCCTTGGGTGACATGATTTAGTGTGCGGTGTCCCTGCCCAGGGCAGGGGGGTTGGAACTGGATGATCTTAAGGTCCTTTCCAAACCCTATTCTATGATTCTATGATTCTATGAATCAAGCGATCAAAGCTTATGTTATGACTCAGTCCAATTTGAGCAGGAGAAAATCCCTTTTGTGTAACAATGAAACTTTCTTTATATACTCTAAAGGATATGTTGATTGCTGCCTAAGTACCTGTGCTCAAGTACTGCTATTCAGCAGCTTGAATTACTTATATGTATTCATTTTGTGTAATAGAAGAATCTGAGAATATATAAATATGAACATTGTTCTCCCAGATAAACATTTTATAAAAAATAACATATGGAATGTAATCCTGAGTGCATAGGAATGCCAGATGAATAGTCATACGTCTCTCTATAAGTAGTGCAACTTTTGCATTTTGCAATAAAATTTTCCATCTTTCATTTCTTCTTTTTGTTCTCTTAAAATTATATTTAAATTAAACCAAAACTTACGTAGATGCATCAGTGCAAATCATGTATCTAAACCAGGGGAATATACTTTTAATTTTGGGAAGTACTGTATTTTATGTATATATCTCATTTTTAAAGTTGATAAAACGGAGATACATGAGAAATCCTGATTCTGTTATCGAATTGTAACTTCAGTTGGGTAAGAACACAATATCTATGACAAAATGTTTTCAACCTCAGACTTTTTCTCCTACTTCTAAGTTGGTAGAAGAACAATATTTGATAAGATCCATGTCCATCCACAGTAATCCTATATATCTTCACCTAACAGGAATGTACTGTAACTAAAAGATTCTTTCCTTTCGCAGTTCAATCACACAGGACAGGGAAGTATTTGCAGTCAAGCCATAATGTTGATTACTGATGGAGCTGTGGACACGTATGATACAATATTTGCAAAATATAATTGGCCAGACAGAAAAGTAAGTACCACCTCTATTTGATAGAGAACCCAAAGCTTCATATCCATGCAAAGTATGTATGTCTCTTCAAAAGTCAATAACAATCTTTCTAATAATCTAAAAGTGATTTTTGATAACTGGATGTTTCACTAATGACAAAAATGATGTTTATGTAATATCGCTTGAGAACAGAGATGGCATTTTACAGTAGTAATGGATTTAGGATAATAAGATATTAAGGAACCATTTCCCTCCAGCGTACATTTTTGACCATTATATAATGTTTCTCCTGCAAGACATCATTAAACATGAAAAAAAATTTTCTTTCTCTCAAAATGCTCATTAATAGTTCAGTGACTTTTTGATGCTAAAGAGGGGTATGTATTCTGGACAGTGAATAATTTCCTATGGCTGGATGTGCCACGTGTGATCCTTCTCAGTATTTTTAATTTCTGTATTTGTCAAAGTGAGGGGTAGAGTGAGCAATTGGAGAGATTTTATTAATCATTTATTTGGTTCTATCAATCTGCATGAAGTAATTTCCCCAGAATTAAATTGCTCACGCCAGAATTAAATTGCCTTGTTATATAACACATGGATATTATACAGTAGTGTAAAAATGCCTTGAAAATTCTCTGGTGAGAAAGCCCTAGTAGGCCTCATGTGTGGATGTGAAATATTTTCTTTCTATACTTTTTATCTTCTACCAAAGCAAGTTTTGGGACTGTTTTAGGATGTTTTCATAATTTGAGATAGCTGCCCAAAGAAGCATCAACCTCACTCAGTTCAACATGGACAAACGATTTATATGGGTGTTGTATGTGGTTTTACTATTCTATGGAAAACAGTAGCAATTTAGATTTTATTTTTAGGTACATTTCTGCCATTTATAGCATTACATTTGTTTTCTCTTTTTTCTTGTTTACCTGAACTAAACCTCACCTATTAGTGATTGGTGATCAACAAAAAATGGGAAATTGGTTGTTTTTTTTTTAACTGCTCCTTTGAAATTATGTCAATTACTGTCATTTTATGCAGTAAAAATAACATAAATCTATTCTACTTTCTGTTAGTTAAGAGGTTTTTATTCAGATAATGTAGAGTAATAACTAACAGCAATATGAAGATCTATTTTTCTCTTCAGATAGTTTGCTTGCTCCTTTATATGTGACATGGCTCTTGAAAAGAAGAAAGCTCATAGGTTTTTGTGATTTTTACCAGGACATGCCAGGAAGTCTGTCATCTTTAAAAGAATATAAGGATACATTGGTATTTGCACATATTGTGAGAAGACCTGTAATACTTTTCATGTGACTTAAAGCTAGACTTTGTGTAGTGGAAGGATTGAGGAAGATCAATATTTAATTAATATGTTAAAATTTATAACTATATATTATGGAGGACATTCCATTGAATATGAGCTTTTGCCCATTTTGGTATTTCTGGTACTTTGTTAGGTCACATCTCAATATTCAGCAATATTGCTGAAATAGAGCAGAAATATTTGCTCCTACTCTGTGACATACAGGTACTTGCTTGAAATGCGGTGATGGGCTATTTACAAGGAGAATATCACGTTTAAACCTTTCTCCTACTCCAGTGTTTTTCACTGACACTATTTATATGAAAATATCTCCTTCCTTTCCTTATTCTGTATTTACTGTTGAAGATGGGTGACTCTCCAGGGTCAAGCTTTTATTAATTCTTCTGTTGATCAAGTAGACATTTTGAAAGCTTAGGCTTTATAAAATAGATTAGACTATTGAAATTGCTGAATAATTCTGGAAATAGTAATATACTTGAAGTGTAGCTTGGTTTTTAGATGTTTAAATATTCAAAATTAAATCTGTTTTTTATCAGGCAGGTCATGTGTTGTGTTTTTATTCTTAAGTAAATTAGTGTAATTACTTAATATTACATAGCTTAAGTCTTCTATCAGCTGGGTGTCCTTATAAAATGCCTGGTAGTAATACGGTTTCAGTATATCTCTTAAATCCTTTTTTGTATTCACACTTATTTCTGAATGTTTTCTGAGAGGAAACAAGACAACTGTAACCTGAGTGTGAAATAATTATTTTAGTCTCACCTACTTCAGATCACAAATGTATATAAAGAACAAACAATTTATTTTTTTTTTCTCCCAGATGTTTGCATACACTTTGGCCCTATAGAAATGATATGGGAAGTGTTGATTTCAGCTATTGGCTTCAATATTTACTCTTAATATTTTAGACAGTTAAGTCTTGTAATGGTTCAAGATTTCTGTGATAACAGGATCTGTGAAGAATTTTCATTAACCAATATATACACTTAAACAAATTAAATAGAGGATAGGAGGAATTTGATTTATCTTTGGAATTCCAATCAGTATTCCTGGTATGTTCCCAATTCCACTAATTTTTTCTCCTTTCCAGTTTTGATATGAGTGAGTGATTTTGTAGGCTACCATTAGCTCTATTTTATGTGCACCTAACTTATCTTGCTGCACTGGAAAGGAGGCTTGAAAGTAAAAAAAAAAAAAAAAAAAAAAATTTTAATCTTGTGGCCAGTCTTCCCTCTTTTATTCAATGGGATATTGAAGCCCTCAAGTGTTCCATGAGAACGTTTTGCTTTACCTGCCAAACACTGAAGCCTAAGAAGATTACAGAATCTCTCAAAAGGATGTGCCTTGTATTTTCTTATACTAAAAAGTTAGTTCCTCTCTTAAAAATGGGAAGAGACTGTGGGGAAACAATTGTATGAAATCAGTAAGGAAAGAATTACAAAACCTATGTATCTTTCTTGTGCAAATCAACAGCTATATCTTAGATAACAACACTTAGCACAGCTGTTGCAATAAGCAGCAGGACAGGTTCCCATTTGGGTATACTTCTGCAAAGGCCTAGCAGGAAGAATCCTACCTTGTTTAACAAGGGCAAGGTCCTTAAGCAATAGCTTGTACTTAATACATAATATTCTGAGCAACTCTTCTAAAATATTTAATATATTATATAGTCTTCTAAATTGTATATTTGAAATTATGCAGAAAAAAGAACAAATCAGTATGTCCTCTTTTCAGCTTCAAATGTTTCAGCATGAAAAATGTTACAGGTTTCCATATGTATGCTTTAACGCATTAGAGCTCTCAATGTTCTTTGTTGAATTTGTTGTACTGGAAAGGAATTATTGAAAATGCAATACTGTACATATTTTCAATGTCAGTATGCCTAAAATTTATGCATGTTGTACATTTCAGGATTCACTGCTTTTGCATTACACCATTTTTATTCTCTCCAAAACCATTTTTTATTTTTATAAATCACACCTTTGAACTGCTTAGTAGAGTATTTTTCTCCTTGTTTTTTGTTCTCTAGTAATCTATGTATTGCCTTGTCGACTTTCTTGTGATTTATATTTTTCCTGCCATTTTGTCATTGTGGTAAGCAGTGATGGACAAAGTAATAACTCTAATAAAGGTTTCTTCTTATGTTTGTTTACCTCAGTTGCAGTCAGCAATGTAAGCAATGTACCTATTACAGTTAAGTTTTATCTTAGATAATACTAAATGCATCATCATTAGTTGCCACAGAAACATCTTGTTCTCTTACAGAAAGGAATGAGTTCTTCATATAACTGTAAACACTTTGCTGGTGTGTTGGTGACAATCTCTAAAAACAGTGAAAACAAACTGCCACCATGTAAATGACAATTCATATTTTGTTCCTTTTTTCAAGCCATCTTTATCTTTCAAAAGGCTTTTTTAAAAATATGTTGTGTAAAGAGAGTTAAGAGCACTTTATTACCTTCATTGTAGATATATTCTGCCTGACAACTGATTAAAAAGCTTCTTCTTTCTAATAATGTATTAAATGCGAGTTGTCTTGCAATGCTTTTGAAATGGAATAATTTGGCTCCAATTCAACCCCCAAAGTGGCTTAAATTAGTAATTGAGGTTTTTGGGAATACATCAGCCTGTTTTTTTGTATGAGTTAAGGAATTAAGACCATCAAAAGACTATTTTAAATTATCTTATGGACTGTTTGCTTGAAAGGAAGAACACTTTCAGTTTACTGTGTATTTTAAGAATTCCCTATCTCACTCGCAAGACCCCCTTCCTCCTCCCAATGTTTCTCCATTCTTAAAACCTTTCCTTTTTCTTAATATCTTCTGCTACATAAAGTGTAAATCTAGTAGATGCTATTTTATAACATACTATGTTTTATTTGTATGAGTAAGGGTCTAGTTGTTAATGTCTCTTTCATTTTTCATGAGTCCATGCATGTAATCTTGCACCTTAAGGGGGTAGATTGTCACACATTATAAATGAGTTTATGCTGTGCACATAGTTCTACTCATTCACAGAACTTAGCAATTTGCTGTTTTGAGGTTTCTGTAATTCATTCATGACAGCTCTGCCACATGAAGTACCAAAAAGAGAACAATTATTCTGCAAAACTAAATCCATCTGCATTGTCATATAAAAGCCCAGGTTTTCAGCATGTAGCAGAAAGAAGTATTTAGAAATAATAGTACTAAGGAGATATTTGTTTACAATTGCATCTTAGATATCTTGTTTCAAGAGAAAGCCTTCAAGCCTCAAAATATCTTTTTGATGTCAGCTGGAACAGAGAGATTTATTCTTTTACTGTATGTTATTGCTTCTACTATTATATCTGAATGCACCATTAGAAACCAAGCAAAAAACTGCAGTTACATATTTCACTAGGTTCCTTATTATAATTTAAAAACAAGAAAAGACATTGTTGTGGGGAGAAAGGAGGTGCAGGCAAATGGACTACAGGATAAGTTAGCCCTTCATGTTTGCTTCCAGAAAGTAATGTCACTAATTGTCTCTTCTTAAATAACACAGTCCTATTTCCTCTGTATTGGAAAAGTCCAGGAAGATTAACCATGCAAATGTTGACAAAATACTATAGCACATCTGAAAATTCAATTGCAGTGAGATCAGAGAAAATATCAGTTTTGAGCCCTGTCATGCTCTATATTGAAAGCCATTTTAGTAACTAATTAAAAATTAATAAGTTTGGAATAGAAATTATCTGCTTAAATAATATCTACCATATTTTGACATTCTAGATATAGCAAGACTGTTCTCAGTGTGTTGTAACATTGCAAAGGGAAATAATATAACATAGTACATACTAAGATCTCTTTGCATGGTGATATTATAACACATGCAAAATCTGGAAAAGAAAGCAGAAGAAACATTGAATCGGTTGAACTGTATCCCTCCCTTTGGGTTTGTCCTTTGATGTTGAATAGCACTTGTTTTCACAATCATCTGTGCTAGCTATATGCTACGGCAGATATCTGCAAAACCAGAAACAATAATCCCCTATTACTCAGTAAAGTGAAACGGAAAACAAAATTCCACCTAAAATGTCCTGATTTTCTAGAATCAAACCCTGCTAGACATGCCAGAAGTCTCCCGCATTTTGCCTCTGGTGATAAGAAGGAAGGGTGAATGCATTCTAGAATTCAGGCTTACTTACTTTTAACTTATTATTTATTTATTTATTTAATTAATTTATTTATTTTGTACTTCTTTAATTATGAGGCAAAACTACCTCCCCATTCAGTTACCTTGTTCATTATTCTGCAGCCTTTTGCTTATTTGACTAAATAAGAGAAAATCATAGAATCACAGAATAGTTAGGGCTGGAAAGGACTTTAAGATCACATGGTTCCAATCCCGCTGCCATAGGCAGGGATACTGCACTCTAAACCATGCCACCCAAGGCTCTGTCCAATGTGGCCTTGAGCACCACCAGGGATGGAGCATTCACAACTTCCCTGGGCAACCCATTCCAGTGCCTCACCACCCTAACAGTAAAGAATTTCTTC
>JAOEHY010032183.1:0-10477 GCA_025447955.1 Psilopsiagon aurifrons
CTGACAGATGTTACTAAAAAAAAAATAAAACATCTCCCCCTGGTGGGAACTTCAACACTTTTCAGTCCAATAAAAGCGGTGAAGCCTGACATGAATTGTTGAAATATAGTTCACTTTTTGACGAAAAAAATGATCATAGATAAGGATGCTGGTGGTTTTGGTTTTCGATATCTGTGAATTAAAATACACATGTGGGAAAGCTCAGGGATGGACACTGGCCATGCAAATGAGCTAGCTTGTATTTAGGATTCACCTGAGCTCTTCCTCCCAGAGAGTCAAGAAAAGACTAAATGCTACCACATGAGTGATAGCACATCTTTTCCAAACTGTCCCAGGTTCGTGAAACAAAAGCATTCACCTTGCTGGGGGAGATGGAGTTAAAAAAAAAAAGGTTGTGGAGTGGGGTGAAGGTTCATTCACAGGTGATTGCTTTGGAGACAGAATCAAGCTCTGAGCAGATTCTCCAAGTTATTTTTCCAGAGGCAGAAGGAGTGGTACAAATTCATTTTGTTTTTTCTGTGTGGTTGGTTTTTGGTGCTGTTTTTTTTTTTTTGGTAACAAGCAGTGTGCTTTTGTTAACCAATGAGCACACGTTTTTTTTTTTCTCTCTGTCCTATAGAAGTCTACGAGGTTCCTGAAGAAGAGGTAAGGCCTTTTTATTGTTTATGACTCCCATTGCCCTCAGCCGGGGCACAAATGTGACTGTAAAAGAGAAATAAATAAAAAAATAAAAAGTCTTTCAAAGGGGAAAAAATGGGAATTAATCTCTGTCTCCACTTAAAACTTTCTGACACTCCCTTCACAGAAAAGCTGGCAAACCAATTCAAAAGGTCTACAAAACAGAGTAAATGGGAAGGGGCTGAAGTTTCCCAGTCCTGTGTGATAGTGATCCAGTCTGGGAAGCAGCAGCCTAAGGCAATGCTTTCCAGAAGCAGAACTGTAGCAAAGTAGCAATGACAGTTCTGACACAATCATTTTCTTCCTATTTGCTAGCACTGACATGACATATGGCCAACGCACAATCAGGACTTCACAGATTTACTGGTGGTGACTTCTAGCCTCTCCCATCCTAGTGCAGATTACCAGAGTTCTAGTAGTGATCTATATAAGATCTGAAAATAAGATACAAGGTAACATAAATAGAATCACAAGATGTATTTTATGAAATCAGAAGGCAGCCAAATAATTCAGTGCATTTTCTGTTACAGGAAAAACCAGTACCACCACCGGTAACCAGGTAACCTAACTGCTGTGAATGTTTGTGCATTATTTAAAACTTGTCAGAAAAATAAATATATTTTCTTATCTAAATACTGTAAGTTTGCTAATTCTGTCTAGAAGATACCGTAGTTCTCTCTTTCGATTATTTACACAAACATCATCTATTTCTTTGTTAATTTCAGTAACCCAAATGTAACACGTTAAAAGAAATAGTTCTTAGAGGTACTTTTTAGAATTTTGAGAGGGAAGGGGAGGAGAAAGACAGGTTACTTTTATATTCACTGTTGTTATATGTGATTTTCTTTCTTAATTCATATTTCACTAGGCTTGCTAAGCCACTTCCATCAGTGCCTGCTCAGAATACAGAGCACTCCCACATGCACAGCATGACCAGAGAGTCACCTAAGCTGGCTACTTCCAGGTAAGTCAACAGCAGCTTCTATCAATAGGAAACAAAATTTTTTCCTCTCTATTGTGTAGTCCTTAGACAAAAAGTAATTGTTAGGACATACAAATATCTAGGGATGTAGGAGCAAGGTAAGAATTGAAAGTTCTCATTTCCTTGCAAAATTCTGTTTTCAAGCCAGTTTGCCAAATGAGTTCCTTCTTCTTGAATATCCCTTTAGGGATCCAGTGCAGACATAAAACATCTCTGCAAACCTGTATAAAGTCCTATTAGCCATCTTTGCACTCTTGCAAATAAGATGTGTTGCAGTGGATGGGGCAGAGGTTTGCTTGTAAAGAAACTGGATACAGTAAATCAATAATTTATATTCCAAGCCTCTAGAGGAAAAGAGGTAAAGGAAACTTGGGTATGCAGCCTATTTCACTCCAGAAGTCCTCAGAAGCATCAGGAGCTGCTTCATAACCACTGCCTCATCTCTAGAACATCATTTTACAAAACACGCCATATACCCCATTAAGAGCAGTTGGCATCCACAACACTGTGTGTGTTACAGTGTTTGAGGTCCTGTGCACAGTTGCAAGGGATCTGAGGTCCAGAACCAAAGCTCTTCTGGAGTATTTCCACACCAAGAGCACAACATCACAGCCACTAGAGAGGTGCATAGCTACAATTTAATCCATTCACTGCAGAACTCCTCTAAAGATCTTGAAACACATATCTAAGCCAAGCCAATTAAATAAGTAAATCCTACTCAACTTATTGTATATATTTTCCAGAAATATTTTGCCTCTTCCCAGAAACCGTCTTCATCCAAAAGCAGTGAGTAATTAATGTGCTACTTTAAAAGAATGTATTAAATTTAGGCTGTTCTGTGTTTTATGTATATAAATAGATGGATGCTTTTTATTATCTGGATTAAGTAACAGAAACAAATGACTGAGTATCAGATTGATCCAATATTTTAATTGTGAGTATTGATCTTTTGGACTAGAAAGCATCGAATATCTGTATTGATCCAAGAAAAATTTCAAGTATTTTAAGGGATGTATGTTTCAGTCCACAAAAATTTCTTTTACTAAAAAACACCAGTGGAAATCTAGGAACCATACTTTCAGTAGCAATAGGTGATTCTGCCTGCTCTGAAGTATCTTCCTTGAGCTTCATTCCTCTCAGATAATGAATAATACTTTCTGAAAATGGAATTCTTCCAAAATGTGTAGTCTGAGTAACCAGTGCCAGTAGAAAATACAGTCCATGAAGTAATTACAAGATCTGGGCTCCTAATGCTGTGTTTGAGTCATTCCTCTTCTTCCTCTGCTTTTGTCCCCAGTCTGTCCACTGGAAAAAAGGTTTTCTGAAGCAAACTACTTGGAAACTTCCTAAGCCACAGTAAATGGGCAAAAGCAAATGCATAGAAGGTTCTTTTTTCAGCCAGATTAATTCCATAATTTGTTCTGCACCAGAGCTGTAGTAATAGTAGTGCCACCACAAGGGCAGGTGTGCATTAGGAGCTAACTACCAAGAAACAGGGTGACAGTAGCTTCATCAGTATCTGTGACAAAAGCTATGTGCCTTAAACTCTATCCCAGAGTTTAAGACTCTATCTATGACTTGTCCTTAAGAAATAAACAGTCTATCAATAACTACACAGAGAAATTAGACACTTAAAATCAGGAAATTGGGGTCATACCATAGCATTAGACATTAGGGTGACACAATGCAGGTAGTATAAGAACATCTTACAGGCTGCTTTCAGTCCTTAAATTTCTGATTATACCAAGTATGTGGGGGTATGGGGGTGTGCATACAACTAGAGCAGCATTTTAGTTTCCCTTCCACCTCATCACAAAATCACAACAGGGAGAGGGAGAGGAGGAGATTCTTCTGAAGGGAGAATGTTAGACAGAAGTTCTACTCTCTGATCAGCACTAAAAAGAATACTGCTTCAGAACAGACTCGAGTGCCATACTACAGTTGAAACCTCTCCATTAACATTCTCAGAGCTTACCTCTGAGATGGATATCATCTTAACTTTGCAAACAATCAAGAGACACTATTGTTTTGCGTGGGCCACAGACTGAGTTAGTTACAGCACCAAGGATGGATCTCCCAAACAATCATCCATAAGATGTGTGTATTCAGCTCCTGGGTACTTGTAGTTACCCAATTTGGCACAAGAGTCAACCTAGGAAGGAATTTCATAGTGTAGTACAATTTTTTGGGGGGTCTTTGCTTGTTGTGTAAATGGACAGCCCTTAGTTTTAAACTAAAACATGGCAATGAACATAACATTCTTCAATGCAGTGCCTTTCCATCCCTGACTATGCATACTGACAAAACAGAACAATAACCAAAACATCTATTAACTGCTCCCATTCAGTCCATTCTCAACAGTACCCAGCAATGATCATGTTAACAGAACTGTAACCCTTGTTCCTCTCAAAGGCCAGGGCTGACTGGGAGAAAAATTTCTCCACTTCTCACTCTTTCAACTGTTGGATGATGGATTACACCTCTCCAACCAGAGAATGAATGCATTTGTGACCAACTTAGTGAAAAGCCACTAGCCTGGTGGATGAAGATGGACAAATTAATGACTGGTGCCTCTTTGAAAGGTACTTATCAAATGAGAGTCCGATTCCCTAAAACACAAGAAGTGGGAGTCAAAAGAAAGCATCTCAAAAGGCAGGGAACGAGTTGGATCACTTCAGTTCTAGTATGGTGAAAAGTTTACTCTGTATCATTTATTCAGTGGAAGATACATTCTTAGTATATTCAAATCTGCTGCAAAATTTCTGCTTTCCAGCCCTGTCATGAAACATGAACTAAAAGGTCTCGCTGAGGATTTCAGGGCAAAGTTTTCTCGATCCTACAGGCAATCTCAGGGTTATTAGAATGTTCAAAATTAGATTGATGTTTGCTAAATTTTGTCACATATTGTCATAAAAGCTGATGAAAAGTATTCTGGGTATTATATATATTCTGTGCAAATATTTCTGTAACTATCATTGTAGATTACCAAAACTAGGTTATTTATTTATGCACTTCCCATTTAATAATTCCCTTTTTAATAGTTTCTTACCAAATCTAACACATTTTTCCATTACAGGAACATGAAGCAAACAATCATGGAAGTAAGTATTCTGCACTGAAAACATGGCAATATGAGTGGGATTTGTTTTCAGTATGTCATCGGTGACCTTATTATAGCATGTAGTGGAGTGCGTCAGTGTAAATTTTATCCATAACAGTCAGCAATAAGCAAGAAATGCTGCTGAAATGTTTTCAAGTATAATGAGTGTGAAAACATGTTAAGACAAAAATTAAACCAATGGATATTTTATTTATTACATTAACACTGAAATGGCAGTGAGGAAAATCCACTGTTCAGTTGCAGCTAATATTGCATACTAAATATGTCATTTGCATCTCTAGTTCACAGTTTCAATAACACACAAGAATCCAGATTTCCCACTGGACCAGCTCCGTCTCCATTGCCAAGGGGCTTGTGAGTAAAAAAATAATAAATACTTCTTTGATGAGGGTGGGTTAGTAGTGTATTAGGAGCTAACTTCTCCCCTTGCCTATGTCAATCAGAATTTAGGAGTAATTTTTATTGCCTTTCATTAAAGATACCCTGACTAGGTAAAGGCAAGCTATTAATTTTGTTATTTCTGGAAGAACAGCATTTCTGTGCCAGTGGCACTGTCCTTCAGTGTCTGCCACTGATGGCAGATGCTGGCTGGCTTGCTTAATTTAGTCTCACAGTGCAGCAATAGTGCATGCATGCCTATAAATGTGGCAACATGGTTTTTTCATTAAAACTCTCCTACCCCAACCAAGTTGTCATCTTAAGTACTGGTATCATAAGTATCTACATTACAGCAGACACCATTATTATTATTTTATTTCTCCCCAAGTGCTACAGCTATACATTAAGGAGATGCATCCCATCTTGGCCAGAAATATCTTGGGAATCAATGAACCTGACGCTTACTCACTAAACAAATTGATATATCTGCTAAGTAACCATACTCTTTTTCCTTCAATCTGCAGAAAGAAGACTTCTAATGTAATAAATTCACCAGTAAGTTGACTTATAGTTGTGTAATCAAACTATAATTTTACAGTGATTTTTAACTTACTATAAAACTTAATTTTATCATGAGTTTGGGTATGACATAAATACATAAAGACAATAGGGGAAAGAGAGCTATAAAGAAAGGAATTATTTGGATACTGTTATATGAACACTGCAGCAGTGAGAATGCTCAATAGAAAAATATTTTGATTAAAGGGATGTTTGGATTCAGGACTCTAGGATGTAACAATAAAAACAGTGCAAGAACTGAATAAAATGAGAAATAACTGGGAACACAGACCATTCAAAGTATTCCCTGAAATATAGAGGGCTGCATATGGGGAACATGGATTTATTGTAAGAGTGACAGCTCAAGGAGGATGCAGGATTTTACCAGAATTTGTCAGAGTAGTTTCAGTAAGTATTGCATCATTAGAAAAATAGCCCAAAGCCTCTTGTGGGAGAAAGTGAGAGAACTGGTTGAAACTTTCAAAGAAATTAATTCGAAAAATGTTTTGAAACTGACAGTTTATTATCATTGTTTCAAGATGAAAAAGAAAAAGAAACTGGAAAGTTGTGCAAGTTTTTACTGAAAACAAACAAAAAAAAAGTTTAATTCTCAGTAAAAAAAATTGTTCAGAAATTTGTCAAAATAGCTTAATAATTGTTATAATTTTGAATCTCAAGTATTTGGGATAGACTTCATTTTCTGATATTTTGCGATAAGAATGAGCCATTTGTATACCACAAACTTACACTGGAAAAAAAAGGCATGCATCTCTAGATTTTAATTCTGCCCATCTATTTATATACACAAACTGGGATTCTTTCCAAATCTACTTTGCAAAATCCCAAGCTTCAAGGTCACAGAATGGCCACGTCCCTACCTCCTAATCCCTCCAGAATGCTGTCAATTCTAAACATAAACTAGTTCACATCAAGTATAAAGAAAAATAAACCTTTGCTGTACAAGTGACATGCCATTTAATATTTGATTTTCTTCTGGTTTATTGCAGAAACCATGTCCACCTTCCAGAGAGACCTTAACTACAAATGAAGGTAAATTATCTCCACTACTGCAAAAAAGTTATTCACCAGAATTTCGTTTTCTTTTTATTAAAAACATGAAACACCATCACATTAAATTTAGTCTAGGTTTTGAAGGGAGGCTTGGTTTTAGCAGTTTCAAATTAGATCTGGCCAGCCTTAGATGCACTGAGTGTCATTGTTCTCTAAAAGCAGTCACAGTAAAACTGTTGAGGTTACTGGCAGGGTCACACAGGACATAATGGACCAGCAACGTGCCATACAGACCTTAAAGTAGGGGAAAGGTAGGCGAAGCCTGAGCACATCATTCTAAATTCAGCCAGAACTACCTCACACAGAGCCAACTCCTGTCAAGAGCCAGTCCCTTGCACAGGCAGAAAATGCATCTCGCCTCTGTGCAGGTCAGGAGTTCCTCCAGGCACAAGCTCAGCAGGAGCTGCTGTCTAACACAAGGGTAAGATGCAGACAGCCAGCTGCACCTCCTCTGGCTGAGCTCCTGCAGACAGCCTGCCCCAGCATCCTCCACCATGTCATGCAGCTCACCTCGCTCATCTCCCACTAAGCTCCTGTAGGCATTCATAGCACAGCTATTTGCCTAGAAATATGGTGGTAAGCCACTAGTTAATAAAGAAAGCAGCAGGATGGCAAGCTGCCATGTAAGGGAAAACCCCGAAAGTTACAGTAAGAAAAGAAAACCTCTTTCAACTACTGCGACTGTCTTATCTGGGATAATATATTTCTGAAGAAATTTTGACTCTACAATTTGTTTTCCCAAACTACAGAAAAACCCCCAGCAGCAGAACGACGACGAGGTTCCAGCCAAGAGCTTCCACTTCCACCCCTTCCAAGTGGTGTCCAAAAGTAAAATCCCTTTTCATCATCTTTTGAATATTTCAATGCACCAGCTCCCACTGCTCAGTCTGAACACAGCTGTGAGAAGTTCAAAGGGGAGCACTGTTTTCTCTGCAGCTTTCTGTTCTTTTTTGAAAGTCATGTTTCTTGAAGCCTCACAGTAGCAAATGCATCCAAATACTACAAACACCACCAAAAACATGGGAGGATATAAACTTTGATTAGGTGATGGAGATTCAAACCGTATGTTTAAATTCCTAATTGTCACTAGTGGGATATGACTTTTTTTTTTTTAATACCTACATATGGCCCTTATTTCTCAATGAACAGATAGGTGAGATGGAACACATCCTACAGCTGCATGCTTCAAATACACAAATTTAATGTTTTCAGAACTGGGTGGAGCTCCTCAGACCTTTCTGTAATCTCTTCAAATTTATTTCAGGCCTTTGCTCCCAAAGTCCTCAATTCTGCCAAGTAAGTATAATTTAGATTTTGAATTAAAATGTGATTAACTTGTAATTTCAAATTAATCTCTGAATTAAGATTATTTCAAAATACCGTGCATATTCATTAGTTTGGAATTAACATTTGTCTCTAAGGCACACAAAGAGGAGATCAAGTATCCCAGGGCTTAGCTCAGCTAGTAAAATGGAGTACGTCAGGGTTATTGGATAAACTGATGGAAATTGGGTGCTTCATTCCTATTTGTGACCATTGGAAATTTCTACCAAAGACAGTTTGGGTCAGTTCCCATAACAATAAAGATTCCATCAATCTTCTTTGCCACAGAAGAACCCTAAATATGACATTTCTGAGCTGTTCCAGGCTTCTGCTGCCTAAAAGCCAGACAGAACATTATTGCATCCAGCAATTTATTCTTTCTTTCTGGGGAGGGGGTGGGGAAGAAGGTATTTTTATAATTGCAAATGCCAAAGCTCTTCTGTAAGTAATATTTTTAAAGAGGGACTTTGTTTCAGTTTACAGTTAAAGGCAGATTAGGTGATATGTACATAAACTCTCTTTGCAAGGAAGTGTAAATTAGATCTAGTATTTTTCTATTTTCTTGTTAACAAACATTTGCCTGACCTTCCTACCAGCCTTTTTCTGCACATACTTCAGTCTGAACCTCTCTTTCACACTGTAGATGGACTAAGAGAATTGCACTTAGAAATCTGCATGTGGTGTAGCTTAAACTTACAGGCTGTTACTAGTACTTCTCTCCATTTCCTGGTAATGTTTGCTTGATTTATGTTGCAATTGTATCTCCTATGGTAGGGAAGTATAATGGTTCATATTCATGCAATAGGCTGATGCTCTTACATTTGTCTGCTTTTGTGACACAACAGATGTGCCTTAACTTTCAGCATAAATTCTTACCCTACAGTATTAACTATTCCTTAAGGTCATCTGGTGCTAAATGATGCTCTGATTAATAAACATAGTTAACACACTCTTACTCTCTGCCAGGTCCAATAACAACTTCATCACATATAGAGTTGGTGCCTATCAGTACTGTCGCTTCAACATAACCTATTTCTTCGTTGTTACCATGCAAGCATCATGATAACTTTCATCTTCTTCATAAAAAATACTGATTTCCAATATGGCACATTATCAGATGCTCTACTAAAGTAAAGTACAGTATTCTCTTTGTAGAACTCCTGTTGTTTTATGAAAGAGCTATAACATTTTTAAATTTCAGATTCTTTTCTTGCTAGTTGTACCTTTACCTCCACATCTTCGTATTCCTCCCTTGAGTTACTTCCTAGGGCCTTGTGTTCTGTGGAGTAGGACAAAACGGCCTGTAGCTGCTCAGGTCACTTGTTCCACTTTAAGTGTAGCAATTGTTTGGTGTGCTTTAATCACATGGTACCACCCTGACTTGAAGTCTATTTAAAATAATTGTTACCAGCTCTGTAATTTTACGTGCCAGGTTTTAAAATTTGTGCTAAGGATTATCTGGGCCCACCAGTTCAACTGAACAAAGCTATTTGAGTTTTGCTTCCAATTTGGTTGTAGAAATTTCCATTTCTGTACCAGAACTACTATTGGTTTAGTTACTTAGATTATCTTTAAAAATCTATAAAATTCTTTCTGCAGACAGCCCCATTTCTCTTTCGACAAAGCTAAGGAATCTCTTCTTTATTTTAATTTCCTTTTGTAAAGTCTAATTCCATCTGACTTCTGGTAATTCTTTATTTATACAACATTCTTCTCAGCTGTAGCTTTGGCAGCTCGTCAAAATTTGACAGGAAAAAAGCCCCAACAAAATTTTTCAGATTGAGTAGCCTTCTTTACATGATTGTTTATTCATTGAGAGCTGAAACTGCCCCTTATAATGTCTCCCCTCAACTTTATACAGTTATCTTCTTTAGTATAATGATACTGATCTTTACCCAACTCTGATCACAAGTACCTATGGCAGACAGCTATACTACCTTTGACCAAGATTCTTTTTTTACCAGAAAACAATTATCTATATTTACTTCCCATATTTCTACCATATCATTATTATGCAATGCTACTCAACCATTTCCCTTCTAAGCTCTTAAGCATTTTGACATCTGTATTTCTGCCCTAATAGGTATTTTCTGATGTGCTTTGTTATAACAATTTTAAGCTTCATAAACCTTTCCTACTAGTTCTGTTTCTTCATTGAGCTACCTAGACATCTTGCATACACGTAAAAACATTTCATTTGGACTTAATTAGTGAAAAAATATGTCTGAGCTAGGTAAATTCTCCTGACACCCTCACTTATATGACAGCTACTCACACTAGACTGAGTGCTTTTTCGCATGGTGCTCCTGCATTTTCTTTATCCATTGCTACACTGATTCACAGGGTGGGGGGAAGGAGTTGGGGGG
>JAOEHY010032186.1:0-46012 GCA_025447955.1 Psilopsiagon aurifrons
CACACCCCCCCTTTCCTCCTTTTCCCGCCTTTTTCCGCTCGCCTGAGGGGGAGGCGGCGGCCTTCGCTTCATCATCATCACCACCACCATCATCATCATCATCGTCACCTTCATCGCCGGCATCCGCCGCCATGGCAAGGCCACGGCGCGGCCCTAGATAGGTGGGCTCGGCCTCTCCGCAGCACGCCCCGCCGAGCGCAGGTAACGGGGCATGGGGGGGTCGTGGTGGTGGTGGTGATGATGATGATGATGATGATGATGGTGGTGGTGGTGATGGTCGTTGGGGCCGCGGGTTCCCCCTCAGGGGGCGGGGGACCGCGGCCCTGAGCGCGCAGGCGGGCGCCCACCCCGGGGAGGGCTTTGGCTGCTGCATGCCACGGTCCGGCCCCTTCACCCGTGGGGGGCGATCTGTCGGAGGGGGCTTGGTATCGTCCCCCCCCGTGTCCCCCCCGGGCACACACACGACCCCTCCCTCCATTGGGAATGTTGCTGTGCGTCCCCGGGGGGAGCTGGGGTTAGTTTGGAGGGGGAAAAGGAGGGATTTGTGTTGTTTTCCCGCATGCCAGCGGGATACCTGCTGCTTCCCACTGCAGGCTGATGGAAGGGAAAGAGGGATTCCCACTAGCTGTTAGGCGCTGCTCGCTGTCCCTTTGTTGTTGTTGTTGTGTTTTCCCTTCTGCGTGTTCTCTGCTGCCGGTTTGCTGCCTCTGTGCGTGCCCATGGCTGTGCGCAGCGAGGGTATCCTTCACCAAGATCTGTTTCCCGCTCTCCTTCCATGTATTTGGGGTTATTTTCCTATATGCAAACATAAACATTGACAGATGCTGGGGGGGGGGGGGGTATAGTCTGTTTCTTGCTTGCCAAGAGCCTGTTGCCTCACTTTATACACATGGGGCAAGGGTGCTGCTGCCTTATACAACCTGCTGTGCTTCTTTCTTGAGCTTGACCACCACAGCCTCCTGAATGCGCCGCAGGAGGCGTCTTCCTGTCTGCAGAAGCTGTCAAGATCGTGTTTTTTCCTCACCCAAATAGATGTGCTCGTGTCTTTCACCAAAGCTTCAGGGATGACTTCTCCAGCCCATCTCCTGTTTGCATGGTGGAGCTTGTTCTGCCTGCTGCTAAAGGAGGGTCTGTTTCCTACTCACACACTGAGCAGCTTGTGCCCAGGTAGCCAAAGAGTCCAAAGACATCATGTCCTGGATCAGAAATGGTGTCACCACAGGACCAGGGCAGTGATTGTCCCCTGTGCAGGGCACTGGTGAGGCTGCACCTCGAGTCCTGTGCTCAGCTCTGGGCCCCTCACGACAAGAGGGACATTGAGGTGCTGGAGCGGGGCCAGAGAAGGGCCTGGAGCACAGTGTGATGGGGAAGGGCTGAGGGACCTGGGGGGTTCAGTGTGGAGAAGAGAAGGCTCGGGGGGGACCTGATCGCTCCCTACAGCTGCCTGAGAGGAGGATGGAGTCAGATCTGCTCCCAAGGAACAAGGGATGGGACAAGAGGAAACGGCCTCAAGCTGCACCAGGGCAGGTTTAGATGGAGCTGAGGAGCAATTCCTTCCCCAAAGGGTGCTCAGGCATTGGATCAGGTGCCCAGGGCAGTGCTGGAGTCACCGTCCCTGCAAGTGTTCACAGACCATGCAGAGGAGGCCTTTAGTGCCATGGGTTAGTGGTGGCCTTGGTGGTACTGGGGAACGATTGGAATAAGTGATCCTAAAGGTTTTTTGCAGCGTGGTTGAGTCTCTGATTGGATACAAACACACAGCAGGGTATTCCCTCTGGCTGCTGACGGAAGCGGCTCTGTCCCCTGCTGTGCACATCAGGAAGGGCACAGGCTGCATGTCACCAGTGGCCTTTGGGAGGCAGGCCAGAATTCCTCCTCACACGCTTCCAGGGGAAAGGTTTCCACTGTCCTTTCAGTGCCTTACACATTCCCACAGACACCCAGCAGCAGCTATTTTGGGGCCTGCCCCCAGCCCATGGCACTTCCTTACTACACGTGCTTGAGGTCACCCGATCTTACCCATTTCTTATCTCTTCTTGGCTCTGCTTCGTGGCTGCCTGTTACATCGCTCAGAACCGAGACTTCCAAGCCTTCCTCTTCATATGTCCTGCTGATGCTGCAGTGTGACACGCTCAGCTTAACCCTGCCTTGGGTTTCTCTTTGACTTCTGGGGTCTCTTTGCTGCACGTTCCACTAGAGTCAAAATAAGTCGTCTGCATGCTTCCTTGGCTCTGAAGCTCCCCACTTGGAGGGCACAGGTCTAAAGTACATTCACTTCTTCTTTTCCAGCCATATACGTAATTTTCCAGCCCATTCTGATGTTTCTAGAAGGCTCCTGCTTTCCTTGCGCAAGGACCTTGGTTTGCCATAACCACCTGGGGAGGTTCTCAGTTACGTGGCTGCCCCCGCTGTCCTCCTGGGCTTCTGCCTGACGTGAGGCTTTTCCTTTTCCCCTTCTTTAAGTTTTATCCTATTTATCCTAGCTTTTACTTAGCTGGAGCTCGCTCACTGAGCGGGGGAACTGGGGAGGTGGAGTGGGTGAGCTCCCCAGCTCCTAGCTGCATGTTGTTGAAGGCTAGGTGACGTGTTGCCCATCATGTGTGGGGACCCTGCAAGTTGACACCGTGTGGGAATGGCTTTGGCACAGTCCAACATCCAGGAGGCTTTTTAGGGTATTCTAAGTGTGATGTGCTTTTGGTAAATGCTCCATCCCTGGCAGTGTTCAAGGCCGGGCTGGACAGAGCTTAGTGTGACATGGCCTAATGTGAGGTAGCCTTGCCTATGACAGGGGGCTGGAATTAGATGATCTTAAGGTCCTTTCCAACTCAAACCATTCTATGGTTCTATCATTCTCCTGCCATCAAGGTCTCTTCCTGCAGCTTGATGTCTCCATGCGACACTGATCCAAGGTGCAGTGCACCTGGAGACCTTTCCTGGGTTTCTGTGCATCTATTTAAGAGGCAGGAGCTGAACAAGTGTTAACCTGCTGGCGCAGACACAGCTCTACCAGCATAAATGCCTCTATTGATGAACAACTGTTTATACCAGCAACCAGTTACAATGCTGTAAGTGTCTCTCCCCGAGGACTACTTCTATTTAAACAGCTGGTTTTAATCCGAAACTTTAATTGGTGTGAACACTCCAAGCAGTCCCTTTCCAGAGGAAGGGAATTTCCAGCCCTGCTTTAGTCTCCCCAGGTGGATGTAGCACGGATGCTGACTTGTCAGGAGGGAGGATCACGCTCCTTTTCCCATGCAGAAGGTTTGGTGCTGGTTTTGTTTACAGGGTGAGAGAATTCCTCTTCCTGTGATGGTGAGGTTTGGAGGGGAGCGTGTGTGTGTGCGCGTGTCCCCTTATGTATTTGTGCTGTAATCTGTAAGAGAGGCAGTCAGCAAGTGAAACTGAATCCCTGCCATGTTTGCTGCAACAGGAGGTTAATCATAAACTCTGGCAACTTTTAAAAGGGGTGGTTTTGTTCTGTGGTGTCTGTAGCAAATGTGTGCAGCTACGAGGGTCGGGTCAGCTCTTTGTAAGGAGCGTCACAAGGAGCTTTCTTTCCCCCCCTCAACCTGTGTGAAGCTTCATGGTTTTGGTTGTCTCCAAACGTTCAAAGGAGGCTTTTTATTCTTACGCCCTTCTTGGGAGTGGATGTGTCGTGTGTGTGCTCAGAGGTGAATGGTGTTTGCTACAGGGAAGATCCTGGTGTTTGTATCGCTTGCCCACATCTAGCGTTTCACTGGCATTGCATGGTGTAAACTTCTTTCTCAAAGGCCTTTGAGAACGTCGGAGTATATTCCTGTCTGTGTCACGTCACTCCTTTTAAGCACTGTAATCCACCAGCTTAAACGAGGAGAAAGTCAAACTGACAAAGCAGCGCTGCTTCTGCTGGCACGTGACGAGGAAGGAGATGTCCCCTGACGTAGAAGGGATTGTCTGTTGACATTCTTCTCTCTCGCCTGGTTAGAAGTAGGTTATCCCTGCTCAAATTATGCAACTGTGCAGACAGCCAGACTTGAGGAATTCCAAATACTTCAACGTGTCAAGTGCTGACTTCTAAATGAAATGCCGCGGTTGCAGAGCGTGTTCACAGTCTGTCGCTTGAAATACGGCATCAATCTGGGAATGGCTGCAAAGGGGCAGCAGCTTCAAGTGCTTCTGCCTTTGAAACCGTGTTGTGTAAGATGGCAGGGACAGAACGGGGTGGGAGATGTGCCTCTACCTGTAGTAGCATTTTGATGTGGAAGTGGGTGGTTAACACTTCAGCAGTTATAAGCAGGGGAAAAGAATACTGGAAACACCGATTTATGTGAGAAAATCAAACACTTAACGCTTGTGGCTGCTGCAGTTGCTTTGAAAGATGCTGTTGTGCCATGTAGATCTAATTAAAGAGTTGTGTAAACTGCAAAGTAAACAGAGGGGTCCGTTTCTCTTAACTTGCTTTGGAGATCAGATTGGTTCTTCTAATGGTTTCACCTGATTGAGACAAATGTCCAGTCCTGCTTTGTACAGGGTGCCAAAATGAAATGGGGGTGGTAGGACACGAGCGGCAGACCCAGTGAAATGGAATTCACATGCATAGGATGGGAGAGAGGAATACATTTAATTCTTACGTTCCAAGTAGGGGACAAATGGAGGAGTGCACATAGCACAGAAATCATTCCCCTGTGAGGTGAAGGGTTTGGAGGTGGCCCAAGCTAGAGGGTAGGTGCTGCCAGTCATGTTTGATAGTGCCTGTTAGACCTTTTGAGCGCTTTATACCTGTAGCTTCTGCACTAAGCCCCACAATTTGCGCAAAAAGAGCTCCTGGGTTTGTTTCTTGAAACCCAATGAATAGGAACCTCAGTGAGTGCCTCCTGGTTTTTGTATGGGAAAGGCACTTATGAGAAAGATGAAAGAACCTGTGCCCACTCTCCGCCTGAGTTGCAGTTTTATACCTCTGTGTTCTCAGTTCTCTTTCCTTGGGTTGTTTTCCAGTCTTTTTCCAAGCTGCAGCATCCCAGTCTGTTTAGCACATCTGGCTGGGGAGGCCGTGCTGCATCATTGTTTGTCCTCTTTGAGCTCTGCTGTATCATTCTGAGGTGATTTGACCACAGTTGTTTGCTTGCTTTACCCCGAATGCAGGCAGGTTTCGTCAAAGCAGAGATGCTTTCTAATAAAGGGACGCTTTGTAGCTCATCTGCGATAGCATTACAAACATTTACTGTGTGTAACTCATTCAGAAGCACAAATAAATGTGGTCCCTGCCGTGAGAGCTGTTTTAGTGGAAATACAGATACTAAAGGGGATCTTGGTTTATAAATCTAGTTGCAGATGGTGGTTGATAGGCATTTGGGTATTAAAAAGACTGCTCTGTGGAATAAGTTATGGTGTGTTCTTGCCAGTCTCCTGGAAGGTTTTGGAAGCATGAAAGTGGAGTTCCAAAGCGCTTTAGAAACCACTGGTGTGTTTGGGAATCACTGGTTAGTGGGTGTTGGGGACAGATATTTATGTAGTGTTGAAGCTCTGCGGGTCAAAGAGTTTCAGCAGTTTTCTTTCAGTGCCTCTTTTGTTTAAGTGGATAAATACCCTGGAACCTACTCTGGGAAGTTTCTGTGCAATCTTAGGGAAGACACCGAAGGTTGAAAGAAACCCCATTAACCTGTCTGGAACCCCGGCCTGATCTGTGGATATAACTCTGCCACTCCAGGCTTGATCATACAAGGGGAGATTCAGGTAGTTGCTGCTCAGCTGATAGCGTAGTTTGTGGATAAATACAAGGATTTGGAGTTTTCAGGGCCAGGAAGAACTCCTTTTAGGCATTGAAGTTTCTCTGCAGAAGTCATTAGCAAAATAAAGGGCTAAAAGGGTGATGACACAACCACATTCCTGCCTTGCTTCAACTTGCTCAGGATGCTTTGTAGCTGCTTCCGTTGGAAAGATGGCTGCTTGTTTATGTGTCTGTGACACCTTGAGCTGGCTGCCATCCACACTGTCTGGAGCAGCCCTGCCTTTTCTCCTGCTCACGTTGTACAGGATGTGTGACTTTGCCTTGATCTCTCCCCTTTGCTCTTTACACAGGTTTTGCCCTGGTGTTGCTTGGCAGTGCAGGCTTCCAGCACTTTGGGTGTTAATGAGACTAGTAGCATGCTTTAGAGAGACGTAAGAATTGCTTTGGACTTGGGGAAAACTCATTTACTGTGGATTTCACTGATGTAAAACACTTCCTTGCTCATCCAAAGTCAAAGTGAGAGAAGGGAAGCTGTCATTTTTTGTCATAAGCCTGAATACTTCAAACAGTGCATGGGTTGACAGGTAAGCTTTGTGCTGAACTAGTAAAAACTAGCACTTAGCCAAATTCGGCTGTCACCAACCTAATGATGGTGATATGCAGTTACTGTCATTTGTTTCTGGAAAACGAGGAGACAGCTTTGTCATTTCCAAGTGACAAAAATGAAAGCCTTGTGCACATAAGGTAGGAGGCACAGCAGAAAGGAGGGATCCTTCGCTTTGGTTGCTGTTGGGGCGTTTAGGCCCTGGTTTTGTCTTGGAGGAAATGAAGAAATACACGTGTGAGGAAGCACAGATGAACTTTTCTGCCTTCTGAGTCTTTCATGGCTCTAATGCAGTGATGCTTCTAGGAAAATCTAGAACAATACTGGTGTATTTTGGTCTGTGGATACAAAACCCATGCCATCCTCCTTGAGATTTCTTTCACGTGGTCCCATCAAAAAGGGCTTAGGGATTTTTGCTGCTGTTACTAATGTGGGAAGTGGGCTTGGGTGATGGTTTTGATGTGTGGTGTTCGGTCCTTTGTGTTGCTACACTTGCAGAGCTGAAAGCGACCACTGAAATGCTCTGGGTAGGCATGGTAAAACTAGAAACAGCTTTCCAGAGTTAGTTCAGTCTAGAAAGTTGCTGCCATGTGACAAATGAAAGCACTTTGTGGATATTTTTTGGCAATTTGCAGTTCTTAGAAGAATTTGATGTTCAGCTTGGTTTGGTTTGGTGTCCTTTGTTCTGCTGTGAAAGACCAAAGGCTATAAACCCAAAGCCTCACTTTTTAACGAGGGAAACACTCAGGTGATGGCTTTTCCACACTGACAAATTTGGGAAAGATTGAAGCTGACTTTGCACAGAGTGAAGGTGTGAAGGAGCTGTGAGGATCACATAGAAATTATGCATGAAGGCTGACATGGAAAGAGTGGTTAAATTTGAATGTGTGCCTCAGGGATATAACGCATCAGTCCCTAATCTGATGATGTTCTGTGGCACTTGCCTACATGGGGATGTGAAGGGGACTATGAGTTCACCTGTTCCTTTTATTCTAGGAACAAAACAACTTGAAAGAAGTGAGATCTGCTTCTCTTGATGACACAAACACCTCCAGAGTGCTCTGATACACCACTAATAGTTTGATCATGTGAGCTACCCGAATTGCAGGCCAGTGAATCTGCTGTGAAACATCTCAATGCATTCTCCCTAGCGAAGTTCACACTAACTTGTTTTATGACAGTAAACATAATTCAGTCTCTAAAAGACCTTTTAGCAGTTATGGCTCATGGTATTAGAGCCTCTGTCTTATCTGTAACACTGATGTGAGGTTGCTATGATAAGTTTGAAGTGAAGGTGGTGTTTATCTGGTTTGCTTATTCAAGCATGTGAAAGTTATATTAGGCACATAAGGTTTGTACTTCGCCCAACAGCTTCTAAAAGGCACAAAGTTAAATCTGGCTCCTTTGAAGCAGTGAATGGTAACATTCTGTTGTCTGAAAGAGCTGACTGCAAATGATCACACTGAAACTTGGAGAGCTCTTGGGGAAACAGGGCTTGGGGCAGGCGGAATGCTGTGACAACACGGGGAGTTCCTTTTGTGTCATTAGGGATACAGCAGCCAGAATATTGTACCTGACACTGTGCCTGAAGGTCTTTGCATCAGAATGGTGCAAAGTTCCTGTTTTAAATTCCCCGCAGATAAACCATAGAATCCCAGAGTGGTTTGGGGTTGGAAGGGACCTTAAAGCTCATCCAGTTCCAACCTCTGCCATGGGCAGGGACACCTTCCATAGAGCAGGTTGCCCCAAGCCCCTGTGTCCAGCCTGGCCTTGAGCACTGCCAGGGATGGGGCAGCCACAGCTTCTCTGGGCACCCTGTGCCAGCGCCTCAGCACCCTCCCAGGGAAGAGCTTCTGCCCAAGAGCTCATCTCAGTCTCCCTCTGTCAGGTTAAAGCCATTCCCCTTGTCCTGTCCCTTCATCCTTTGTCCAGAGCCCCTCTCCAGGTTTCTTGTCAGCCACTTTAGGTACTGGAAGAAGTCTTATTGAAGAGATCAGGTGCTGCACGAAACATGGAATTTGTTTGAGACGTGAACCTCAGTTAAGCAGAAAGATACAGGGTCTTAAGAAAATGATGTCTCCTTTATATGTCTGTAAGTGGTTTCAAGAAGTATTTTGTCTTCTAGCTGTTGCATTAGAAGCCATCAGTGGCGTCAGAGCAACCATTTACATACGTTGCACACTGCTGAGCTGCCCTGATTATTGTAATCTCTTCTTTTAATTAGATCCCAAGATTAAGAGGTGCTGTCTTGCTGATCAGCACACTTAATGTGTGCCCTATCACTTCTAGCTGGTACATGTTCCCAGCTGAAACATCATCTGGTGAAGTCAGAGTCTCTGTAAAGGTCTGAGTATACTTTACTTTAGAGACGTGTTAAGAGGGAGCTGCGCAGAGAAGAGGCTCTCCCGGGAGCCTTTCAGGAGGTTAAAATGAATATTGACAAATCCCTGACCAGATCATGGGGTGTTCAAATAGTTGGGCAGTCTGTGGGCCTTTCAGTTTGAATTTAATCATGTGGAGATCTTACTCCAAAGTCACTTTTAACTCATTTAGCTTCCAGGTTCTAGCTCAAGGCCATTATTTGCTCCCTAATATATAATATTGAGGCTTTAGTCTCATACTCTTGGATTTCCCATGAATTTCATTCTGTTCTTAGGCCTCCAGTTCTCAATCATTTGCCTCTGCATTGTGCTGCCAATAGATCTTAACCTCTCCATCAGCATTTTCTGAGCCAGTCTCTGTGGAAGCATAGGGAGATCATTGCTAAGGCAAGTCCTCATGGCACTTGAGAGGTAAATCCTTCCACATTATTTCAAGTACACAAATGACTTCTTTTCAGCCAGCTCCTCAGCTTCACTTTGACTGTTCATCTCCTTGTTTTCACTAATAACTGCATGTCATGTTACTCAAACACTGTAATGAAGTTCTCATCATAGGTGGCATTGCTTTTTCTTCCCTCAAAAACACATCCTCCAAGCAGCTTTCCACACTTAATGTACGGTAAACACAGGTGCTGTCCCATTTTCTGTTTGTTTTCTTCTTCTTTTCTTTAGCTTGCTTTCATTTAGCCACATTTCTGCACTTGTATACCAACACCTATAATCATCTATCTTGGAGAGATGAAAACATCTATATTTCTAAACAATCAGAGCTCCTGCACTGAATATTTGAGTGATGGAAATAACACAGGGTTGATGTTGCCAAGCTTGCTGGCAGGTGCCTGCCACAAGAGGAGACAATCTTTGAACCCTCCTGCTTCTTCTCCTGGTACACTAGCACCTTGAGAATGAAAGCTAGGTTGTAATCACAGCAGAGTGATGGAAACAGCTTCAGATT
Organism: Psilopsiagon aurifrons; assembly: GCA_025447955.1. Classification (NCBI taxonomy): domain Eukaryota; kingdom Metazoa; phylum Chordata; class Aves; order Psittaciformes; family Psittacidae; genus Psilopsiagon; species Psilopsiagon aurifrons. The sequence goes on from JAOEHY010032186.1 coordinate 9,648, forward strand.
GACTTCTAATGAAAGGAGTGGTAACATGTTTTACATGCCTGCAGCGTGATCTTAATCTGCAAGTTTTATCTAGGCTGGGTGTTGTAGCTATGCTTTAATCTTCTTGCTGGATTCATCTAGCACACTCCGTGCCTTCGTACAGAGCAATCTTGCCTGCCAGTGGTTCCCAAGCATTTTTGGGCGCAAGCTGTTGTCAGCTCTCAGCTTCTCCCATCACTCAGCAGGGTCTGCTGTTGGCCACGGCCATTTCCAGCGCTCTGCAGACTAAAGGTGTTGCCCAGGAGGCGGCGTGACCATGCAGCAGGTTAGGTTTCACTGTGTGTGCCTTGGAATTCCAGCTCTCAGAGCTCCTGCAATTGAAATTAAAAAGAAGGGTTTACATTAGGATTCAGTTCTCTTGCCACCATGAGATCAGTCACATCTGGTGGCCATATAAACGGGATGAGAAGGGACAGGAATAAATCTGGAAGTGTCACTTTGATGAGGAAATGACAAGCCAGAGCTGCACAAGAGTCTGCTGCAAGGATGCGGCTGCTGGTGCAGTTAATGCATGTGGCCTTGGCATCTGTAATCCATTACATTCGGGCAGATGACTTCTGCATTCGGCCAGATGCAGGGGTTGGAAGAACTGGTTTCTGAGTACCAGGACATGTTCTGGGATTTCAGACAGACACAGGACATGCCGGAAGATGTGTTGACCCAAATAGGCGAGTGCTGTGTCTTGTTCTGTTCCATCACTGGGAAGTTTTGGCAGGTTTGTGGATCCAGTTTGGTTTGGGGGCATAAATACCCATCCTCTTTGCTGTGTGCTGGGCTCCAATGTAAGCTCCTTTTCATGCTGTTATACTTCCAAGCTCTCTTAAATACCTCCTGCCACGCTGTCAGAACATGACTGCTGAATTTGTACATCTTCATTTCCATGCAAATGACTAATCAGGAAAACAGCCCAACAATCCCTAAGACACATTGAGCTTCACTTTAGGTGTGTGAAACAACAGCTCCTGAAAACCAGTGATGGTTTAACTGATGGTTTACAGGTCTGTCTTTCTTATGGTCTCACAGTTCAGCAGCTCTGTGGTATGGTTTGTGTTGGGTTTAATATCCTAAAATAAATGCAGTTGACATTTGGCAGCTGGCAGAGGGGAGATGGAGGTGAGCTCTTAGGCAGGGGCTCTTCCCTGTGAGGGTGCTGAGGTGCCCAGAGAAGCTGTGGCTGCCCCATCCATTGCAGTGTTCAAGGCCAGGTTGGACACAGGGTCTTGGAGCAACTGCTCCAGTGGAAGGTGTCCCTTCCCATGGCAGCGGTTGGAACTGGATGAGCTTAAAGTCCCTCCAACCCAGACCAGTCTGGGATCCTATGATTCTATGAGATCAAGTAGCAGGAATGTGCAGAAGTGGATTGCAAGAACGGCATCTTTCCCCATCCGCCTTCCCCGTGCGGATTTGGTAGTATGGGTCTCTACCAAGCTGCTTTGGCTTCTCTCACAGGCCCCTTCATTTCAGCTCTGAGTCAAGACAGTGGATGTGTCTCTCGCCCTGTGTACCAGGAGGGCAGGTGGCAGTTGAGGTACGTGCTCCTGGAGTTTGGGAGAGCCAGGAGCACGCTCTATTCAGTCAAAACTTGGGACCCCGCTTCCAGGCGATGCGTAAGGATGATTTCCTGAGCAGGCCCTGAGCTCATCCTGACAAAAGCTGAGCAGATACTTGTCGTTTTTTGTATAACTGTTTTAGGAACTGGAGCTCTTTCATTAACCTCATACCTGCTGCATACCTCTTTTCCTCATCATTGAGTAACCAACATGTTCCAGCATGTCAAGAGCTCGAGTTTGGTACATTCAGGTTGGTTTCTGACCAAGGCTTACACCTTGGTGCTAGTTACAGTCACAACAGAAAGCCAGAATAGGTGATTAATGATGTACTGCAGGGGTGATAAGGGCATCTCAAAGAGGGGGGGTGTCAGCTCCCTTTATATTCAACACACAGCTGAAAAGCACTGTAAGATAGTGAATACTCTGATATGAGGGGAAGAATTTGCCCTGAACCTTCCTTTCTAATGTAGATGTAAATATTTTCTCCTTTCTGTTGCAGCTGCCCATCTCCACTGACAATAAAAGCATTTTGTAGAATCAACTGCTGGGTTTGGCACCCCACTCTTTGTCTCAATGCATTCACCAGCTCTGAGATTCGACTGCGCCTTCCAGATTCGCATCATGTCAATTCCCTTTTCCATCATCTGAGTCGTTTTTTCCCTGTCCACATTAAAGATTGATGTTTTGGGTTGCAGTGCCCTCACACATCTTCCTTTTTCTCATGGCATATTAGTTAACTTTTGCTTTCTGCTACTGTAGGGTTTAGTTTGGGGGCCAATGTAAGAGGTGTGCTTGAATATGAAACAGAGGCCTGGGTACAGAGAAGTTAGATGCTGTTTCTAAGTGCCACTACTGGTAAATGCAGTCAGCAGCCTCAAAAGCTCTGGCAGGTGGAAAGTGCCAAATCCCCAATTTTGACAGAATAAATGGCCTCATCCAGTGCAGAACTTCTAGAGTACATGGGAAAAGCACAGCACACACGTTTGTATGGCTTCTGCTGTGAAAGGGAATATTGCTGCTCGCAAGAAAGAGATGGATTGCAGCATTTCAAGTCCTCAGCTTGCTACATGAAATTGCTCTAGCACTACGGCTCTCAAGCGGAGTTCTCGAGGTACTTACCACTGTATTGCTGGGCAGACAGAGGCCTTCTTGGAGGGCTGTCCAAGAACAACCCCCCCCTTAAACTCCTTCAAGCCGAAAATGCCTGAAAATCATCCTCTTGAGAAGCTTGGAGGGAAGGTACCATGGAAGCAAGTTCAGTGTCTTGGGGCACTTGAATAAACCAACAGTCCCAGACCAGCCCCAGTACTGAATGCTCTCCTGTGTTTTGCGGGGTGTAATATCACCTCAGCCTCCTTTTATAGACTGCAGCTCAGCATCTACTTCAGGTTTTACCCTAAGGTGCTTAAGGTAACACAAGCTCCTTTGTACACTTGCAGTTGGAAGTACGCTATCCTAGAGGAAATTGAAGTGCTGAAACCCTGCCTGCTGCTCTGGACGCTTCATTTCCCTGGGCCAGCCACCCACTGCCTTCAAAGGTTACAGGTTTGCATTCCACAAATGCCACGACACCAAAGCGAACGCTGCACATTGGCGTCATTTTGAGCCCAGAAACCTCCTGTTTGCCTTCTCTTTTTCGTAAATCCCAAAATCCTACTGTCAGGCTTGGCAGTGGGGGGCTGAGTTCAAACCAGGTTTACTGACCTGACTTAAAACATGGGTTGAGTTTAGAAGGCGCTGTTGAGGCCTTTGAAGTGAGAACAGTGTGGCAGCTCCCACCAGCAGTTGTATCAAATGCAACAAGGCAAGATTTGTAGTGTGAGGTTGAACCTTTTATTAGGCCAGCTAATAAAGTCACACATCCCTATGGAATATTTGTCTGTGCTTGAGCTGCTGCTGTTGTTTCATAGAATTCCAGACTGGTTTATGCTGGAATGGACCCTAAAGCTCATCCAGTTCCATGGGCAGGGACACCTTCCACTAGATCAGGATGCTCCAAGCCCCTGTGTCCAACCTGGCCTTGAACACTGCCAGGGATGGGGTAGCCACAGCTTTTCTGGGTGTTCCAGTGCCTCAGCACCCTGATAGGTGCTGTAACCAGTGCGCAGTGACTGGTCTGGGTTAAACAAGGTAACTGGTGATGTGATTTACACCATGGCTTCACAGCTGAGGGATTGGTGAGCATGAGGGTGGGAGTTTCCTAAGCTTTCTGGGCACTGAAGCCAAGGTGGTATTTATGTATCTGAAGTGTGTTGGATTTAGTATTCAGAAAAGTGAGTGTTTGCATGGTGTAAGCTGCCACAGGTCAGGGTACAGAGCCTGAGGTGTGGTGGCAGTTGTGTGGTGCTAAAGCAATCACTCGCTCCTGATGTAAATGGTGTAGCTGAGTGAGAAACAGCTCTGGGAGTTTGATTCACTGACTCTTCCAAAGGAAAACCCCAAGATTATCATCGGGACCATGTTTCAAAGCCAGTATGAATGAGCTGAGTTACTGTGTGGGGACTGTGCAAGGAGGAGTGTGCTTCCAGCTGGGAAGGGAAAGCAAGTGACTGCCTCTTTGATCCCAACCCCAGTCCCTGCTTAGGGAATCTAGTGGTTTGTGATTTGAAGGGGAACAGCCTTTCCAGCTCCAGCCCACTTACCTCTTAGTGTGCACCTTGGCCTCCACATCCAAGCTACTGTGTATATTTAGTTCTGGTTTATGGTTCTTTAACCACTCCTGTTTCACCCTGCATCTTACAGTCTAAGAGCTGCTGTCACGGACTAGCTCATAACTGGTAATGAGACGTGACAGAGCATCAATTCAAACCGGTGATGATTCAGAGGTGTTGGACTTGAGGTGATGTCGGAACGTTCCAGCCCTTTACCCTCTTCAGTCACTGTGACTTAGCGCAGCTGTAAAAGTGCCCTAGAAGATTAACAAGGAGGATAGAACCGTTTTATAACCTGCCTGAGCTTTAGCAGGCTCATCTTCCCATGTGGGAAATGCTTTCGTGTTGTTGAAATCACCTCCTGAAAACACTGGATGTTCTTAGTACCTCACTAACTGAGAAGAACTGATACTGTTCCCTCTCCTCAGCCCTCCCCTTTGACTTCTGTGTCCACACCAAAACCTCTGTAGGAGCCCCTTGTTTGACCGGTGTCAGTGCAGTGAGGGGAAGGCTGTTGTGCAGAAGCGACTGTACAGAGCCCTGTCCCACATTGGTGGCAGGCTCACTGCTGCTGTAATAAATCTACATCCATTTCTTACACATCACTGACATCTGCTACTTTATGTTAAATTCTGTAACCAGATCAAGGGCAAGGAAGCGAAAAGATGAAAGGAGGGGAAAGGAAGCCAGGAGAGGCGGGCAGGAAGGAAGAGAAACAAAGACTGGTTCAGAGCAGGGTAGCAGAATAGAGCTGTCACACTCAGAAGGATGAGCATTACTCATTCAGATGGAGAGAGAAGGAAGATGGGTTTGTCTTCTGGGCATATAGGACTTATATGCTTAGACTTTTCTCCTTGTTTATAACTAGATGTTGGTACTAGATCTAAATGCCAGATACACAGATAATCCTTGCAAATGTATTCTTCGTTTTGTAACTGGTTGCTAACAGGAGTTCTCTGCACTTCTGCTGTGCCAAGGAGCTGCTGGAGCAACTGGGATTTCAGAAGGAAGGGTATCCCAAGGCCAGTTTTGAATATGCTGTTTAAGATTTTACCATAGGCTTTTGCTCTGAGATCAATGAAATATGCTTTTCATTTGATTCGTGCTGGAGGACAAACAGGCTGGATCTTCAGATGCCTCTTGAGGGTGATGTATTTTCTTTCACCAAAGGGAGTGTTTTTTCTTGTTCTTGTTCCTCTGCAGGAGTCTGAAGCTGCATTTTAAATCCAAATGGCCCTTATAGTTTCACTCAGACTTTACATATATTAACTCCTGGTTAATTTGTTCTCTTCATTTGTTTTTCCTCTGAAAGGGTTTGCAGTATCAAAAGTGAAATCGTAGGAACAAGAAGCAGCCAAGTGATGATGTCTGTAGAACAAGGGTAGGCTCTGACAGCTGCCATTTAGATCTGTGCTAAGACTTGGGAGAGTTGGATGAGTTGTTCCAAACTTGCAGTGCTCTTTGTGTCTGCAAAGCTCCGTTTGCAAGCGCAGTGTGTGGCTGTGTACGTGTAAGGGAAAGGAGAAGGATGATGTGAAGCAGTTGGCTGACTCCTGAAAGTAATCGCATCCAATTCGGTTGTTGATGTTTAACCACCAACTTTCCTGAGATGATATTTCTGTAGCATGTTGGTTGTGTGAGTCATGTGCAACACAGGAGACTCTTTATGGCAGCTTGGCAGGGGGCTTAAGAAGGTGAAACCTGATGGCTTTTGTTTCCTTTACAGGGGAATAAGGCAGAAATAACTGGAGGAAACCCAGGAGCTCATTCTCCTTGTTGGGAGATGCTCTGCTCTGTGCAAGTAGAGACAGCCTTGGTGACAGCAGAGGTTCCATGCAGGGGCAGGGCATGTCTGGACAGAGCTTGGCACCATGTTGCAGAGGGAGGGAGCTGTGGATCAGCTTCATCCTCCTTAAATCAGAGACATTTAGCTCTTAGATGCTGCTGCAGCATTCAAACTTGCAGACAGTGTGCGGTGCACACTCCCTTCTACTCCTTCGGCACACAAAACGTGTTTGCTCCCGCAAGAAGGCAGTTGTGTATTTTTCAGGAGAAAGCAATTGCCCTCCTTGTCTTATTCATCACATATATCAAATCAGTTTGGGTGGATTTGATTTAAACGTCCCTTGGAGGCTTGTAATCCAGTGTGTTTTGGAAGGAATGTTCAATAACTTCTCATCCTAGTCCAAAACTAGTTCATAAAAGCAGCTTTAGGCAACCAGTACCTGCACTACAGCAGCAAAGCAGAGCTCCTGGCAACTGCTGTTTTATGTTTACCAGCTTGAACTCTGCCCTCAGCAAATTCATGCTGTACTTTCTCTAAAGCTTTTCTGCTATGAAATACCTTCCCTGGGAGCTTTGCCTGCTCCTGCACACTTGGAAGTGCCCCCAACCTGATGTCTTTTCCACTTAAAAGAATCGTTCAGCAAAAACTGTCAGGTTTAAGAACCATTCCTGGGCCCAGCAAATAAAATCACAGGTTTCTTATACAGCTGATAGCTTCAGGAAGGCCTTTTTTAATGGTTTTGTTTCCTTAAAGTGTGTTTTCAGTGGGCAATAGCAGAAATGTGAAAGATGTTATTAGTGGGGTGATGGTTGGAGTCGGTGATCTGGAAGGTCTTTCCCAACCTGAATGATTCTATGATAAACTGCAAAGCTAAAATGGGTAAATCTGCTCTGTGGTTTTGGAAATGACACATGTGTCACTGCATTTCTGTAGAGATATTCCATTGCACAGTGTGTGGATCCTAGAAAACCCTGACCCGAGTGGATTTGCCTGGATTTTCTTCATGGATTCCTATACTCATGAAGTCGCTTGTGCTGTCAGAGATGAAAATGACACCTTTTCTCTTTGTTGCAGGATACCCGTGGTCTCTCGTATGTGGCAAGAACTCTAGCAGAGCGGTGAAAAGATGGGTGTGAAAACCTTCACTCACAACTCCCCTGCACACAGCCAGGAGATGTTGGGCAAGCTCAACATGCTCCGCAACGACGGCCACTTCTGCGACATCACCATCCGCGTCCAGGACAAGATCTTCCGGGCTCACAAGGTGGTTTTGGCAGCCTGCAGCGATTTCTTCCGTTCCAAACTCGTTGGCCAAGCAGAAGATGAGAGCAAGAGCGTGTTAGACCTGCACCATGTGACAGTGACTGGATTTATCCCCCTCCTGGAATATGCTTACACAGCAACGCTGTCTATTAACACAGAAAACATCATCGACGTGTTGGCTGCAGCCAGCTACATGCAGATGTTCAGCGTGGCTAGCACGTGCTCCGAGTTCATGAAGTCCAGCATCCTCTGGAATACTCCCAGCAGCCAGCAGGAGAAGGTGCTGGATGCAGGGCAGGAGAACAGTGCAAACTGCAATTTCACCTCTCGGGATGGCAGCCTTTCTCCTGTGTCGTCCGAGTGCAGCGTGGTGGAAAGGACCATCCCCGTGTGCCGCGAGTCGCGCAGGAAGCGCAAAAGCTACATCGTGATGTCCCCAGAGAGCCCCATTAAATGTAACACACAAACAAGTTCCCCCCAAGTGCTGAATCCTTCCACTTCTTACCCAGAGTCCAGAAATCAGCCTGTGGACTCATCCTTAGCTTTCCCCTGGACTTTTCCTTTTGGAATCGATCGAAGACTCCAGTCTGAGAAGGTGAAGCAGGCGGAGAACTCGAGGACTTTGGAAATGCCTGGGCCCTCCGAGGCCAACAGGAGAATTACAGATTATGTGACTTGTGAGAGCACAAAAGCCAGTTCTCCCCTGGTCATTGAGGAAGATGTGCGTGTCAAAGTGGAGAGGTTAAGTGATGAGGAGGTTCATGAGGAAGTATCGCAGCCTGTTAGCGCATCCCAGAGCTCCCTAAGCGATCAACAGACAGTCCCAGGAAGTGAACAAGTGCAGGAGGATCTTCTGATCAGCCCACAGTCTTCCTCTATAGGTATGAGCATCTCTGGCGTTAGAGACACGTACAAATAGGCATATGTGCACTTAATAAGACTGCTTTGTCTCTTTTTCCTGCTTTGCATTTGGGAAACTGCCTGGTTTTTCCTTCTTTTGTGAAATGTTACGTGTAAACCCTAATGTGGGGATGGGATTTGGAGCACTTTAAACTTTGCAAAAGGCAACTATGAAAAGGAAGCCCGTTGGTAGATCTTATTCAGTAGAGATTGAGACCCCTTTCTCACTTCTCGTTGGTCGACTGGGGAAAACGATTCTGGTTTTATTAGTATCAAATTGGGAACACTTCGTCAGGGACTGCAGCGATAGGACAAGGAGTAATGGGTTTAAACTTAAACAGGGGAGATTGAGGTTAGATGTAAGGAAGAAGTTCTTCCCTGTGAGCTGAGCCTGGCACAGGGTGCCCAGAGAAGTTGTGGCTGCCCCATCCCTGGCAGTGTTCAAGGACGAGGCTTGGAGCAGCCTGCTGTAGTGGAAGGTGTCCCTGCCCATGGCAGGAGGTTGGAACTGGATGAGCTTTAAGGACCCTTCCAACACAAACCGCTCTGGGATTCTAAAAGGCATGATCTCAACTGAGCTGCCACATCAAATCTGAGAGACTTGTGGGTGTAGCCACAGAGGGATAGAATGGGACGTGAAATCTTGTCTAATGACAGCGAGAGCCTTTGTAAGAAGCTTTGCAGAGTAAGTGATGGAACACTGTCATCTTAATGCCCCAGACAGAAACAAAACCACAGTCTTAATACTGAGAATCTTTCCATTTCTGTGGGATTTGGGGCTCAAGTTGCTTCTTAAATGCTGCCAACTGCTGAGAGAAAGCTTTTTTTTGACATGAAAGACAATTTGAAGCCAGTTTTGGGTTCTTCCAGCTGTGTATTAGCAGCTAATACTTCAGGGATACTGTAACAACCCCTTTCTTTCCTCTGCACAGAATGCAGCGAATGGCTTTTAGGACATCAGAGGTTTTGCACTATTTCTAGTTTAATTACCCAAATTTGACCCAGATCAGCTCTTTTGCTTTCAGTTCAGTGGCTCGACCTGTGCTTGGTAGTTCGTTTGCTCTGAGATGTTTAATAAAGCCTGGTTTGTTTGAAGAGGGCAAGAATGGCACATATTCTAGTCTGCTTCATTTGAGTAATGTATACATGAAAGGCTGCTTCAGTTAGGTGAATAAATAAAGCACAACAAAGCACATGTGTACAGCCTATGTTATTATATGTTTAGTTCGGTCAGCATAACCCTGGGCCTGCTCTAAAGGAAGTAAATCCATCCGTCTGACTATTCCAGGGTTGCAGTATAGAATCAGTGTTGGTAAACTACTCAAGTAATAGTCACTAAAAAGTCATGCATGTGTTTTCCATTCAAGACTTATGGTGTTGGGTTTGTTCCTCCGTTTGCATAGCTCACGAGGTGATATTTTAGATGGAAAATGTTTTATTTGCTGGAGATAAGGCTCTTTTTTTCTGCCAAGCAAACTTAATATCAGTTTAAATAGAACTCTTGCAATGTAGGTTGCCAAAATAGTACATAGATTAAAAACTCTGCTGGGAAATCTCCAGGAGAAGTGGTCCTTGGTCAAGAATAGGTTTTAATTGCTCAGAGTTTGAACCTTGGAAGGGCCTGAGGTGATTTCAGTTGACAAGTGACTCTGAACATCACATCTGAGCTCAACAGGCATCTGTTTCGAGGCCACATGTTGTTTGGGATAAAGTTTTCCATCTTCTTTTTCCTATTCTGCTCTGGTGAGACCTCCCTTGCAGCACTGTGTGCAGTTCTAGTGTCCCCAGCATGAAAAGGACATGGAGCTGCTGGAGCAAGGCCAGAGGAGGCCACGAGGATGAGCAGGGGCTGGAACACTTCCCATCTGGAAGCAGGCTGAGAACATTGGGGCTATTCAGCCTGGAGAGGCACTGGCACAGGGTGCCCAGAGAAGCTGTGGCTGCCCCATCCCTGACTGTGTTCAAGGCTGGGTTGGACCAAGCTGCTCTAGCAGAAGGTATCCCTGCCCTTGGAGCTGGGTGAGCTTTAAGGTCCCTTCCAACCCAAACCACTCTGAAATTCTGTGTGTCTATGACTGTAGATTTCATACCACTGTGGTCACGTCCCTGACCACTTGGATGGCACAGGGCAGAGGGTCTTGGCTGTAGTGATGATGATGTTTAAACCTCAATCTGTTATTGAGCATGTGATTACACCGTGTTCTCCCTTAGAATGGCTGCAGAGAGAAGAAATGTGTTGGGCCCAAGTCTTGAAAGTACAAATCTGGTTTTGTCTTTGTGTATGTTTGAATTCATATTTAATGGTCTCTGCATAACACTGTTAACCATCCTCAGCATAGTTTTTATTCCCATTTAGCTATAAAGAGAAACAAGGCTCTTACTTATTAGCACAGTTCTTATGTACTTAATATATGATGTAGCTAGAAAGCACTTTTTACCTCCCAAAGATGCATTTCCTTGTGCAGCAATAGAAGAACAGTAAGTGCAAGCAGCAAGATACGTTCTTGTACAGCTTTCTCTTCCCTGAACTTATTTTCCTCCTATAATTGCATATATTTATCTCAGTGCTTTATAGTGCATTTAGAAAAGCATTCCTGTCTCTCCTTCCGATGGTGCAAAAAGCTCTCAGTCACAATTTGGGCCATTTCAAGGATTGTTCATTTGCAATTTATTCTGTTTGGAAGCACTTTCTAAGATGGAAGGAGACATGAAGCAAGGCCCTGATAAGTGAGTCATTGTGGTTACAACAATAGATATGTCTGAGAAGAGATTTTCCTAACTCATTAACACTGTTTCCATTTGAGAAGTGAAGGCATGCAATTAATCCTAAGAGCAGTTTGGTGTGTTTTTCAGTGAAGTATTGCAGGAGCAAGAAGGATAAAGCAGAATGGGATCTGCTTTTGTAACGTTACAGATTGCATAGGTGCTGAATTCCCCAACTGCAGCTTGTTAGCTCGTTCCAGAATTAAACTTTTTGATGCTTACTGGTGTTATTCTGAGTAGGAAATCTCTGCCAGAGATGCAGTTTCCTCCCATCACCAGCCCATCACGTGATGGTTCACTTCAGGAGGGTTTCATAGAACACACTGTCTTTTAGAGGGACAGCTCTTTGGGGGTCTGTACCACTTCTCTGGGCACCCTGTGCCAGCACCTCAGCACCCTCACAGGAAAAGAAGTACTTCTTATATCCAACCTGAACTTGCCCTGTTTCAGTTTGAACCCATCACCCCTTGTCCTATCGCTCCAGTCCCTGACACAGAGTCCCTCTCCAGCGTCCTTGCAGCCCCCTTCAGACACTGGCAGCTGCTCTGGGGTCTCCACACAGCTTCTCTTCTCCAGGCTGAACAGCCCCAGTGTTCTCAGTCTGTCTCCATACAAGAGATGCTCCAGCCCCTGCTCATCCTCATGGCCTCCTCTGGCCTTGCTCCAGCAGCTCCATGTCTGTGATGTTAAGGCCACCAGGACTGCACTCAGTGCTGCAAGTGGGGTCTCATGAGTGCAGGAGTCACCTTCTTTGACCTGGTGGTCACGCTGCTTTTGGTGCAGCCCAGAGGATTCTTCTACTTAAAGGGGTATGATTGCAGGGGTGGGTACCAGTTCTCACCATTGTTTTAGTTTCACTGCTAACTTCCCTCCCTGTAGTGGTGATATCAGGCCAAACCAACCTTGCTTAATACACCCGAACAAGGATTCAACACCAGAGGGAGGCCCATCTGGGCCACATCCTCTTCAGGTGAATGAGGTTGCTTTGATTTAGTGCTGCATTTACCTCTGATTCCGTTTCTAAAACCCACTTGAGCTGCATTTGCTTGACTGTCAGTGCCCTGGAATGGTTTTGTGTGTACGTTTCTCTTACAGACAGATGTTTGGTCTCTTTTGTGTTGCATTTCTAATGTCTCGTGGGGCTCTTTCTCTCTTAAGCATCTTCTCAGTAAATGAAGGCATTATCAACAGATATACCTGTGTAAGGTTTGGAACACAATGTAGTGTAGCAGAATTGAGCTTTATTGCTCAAGAAGCCCTGAAAACTGATGAAATTCCTGCTTTACAGTGCTGGCACTGGATGTGTTTGGAAAACTCTGGCTCTGTTTAGCCAGCCTTCTTTTCTAGGTGTGCCAAATAGTTGTCCTTTGAGTTGTCCATGTCCTGTATAATCTGTGCAGAGGAGAAGTGCATTTAGAACGTGTTGCTTCTGGGTTTCCTAAATAATTTTCCAAGGCAATTTTAGTATCTTCCACCATTTGGGAAAACAAATGTGCATTCCCCTGCCCCTCTGACCCTTTTTGAACACTTATTTGCATTAAACCCCCCTTTCTTCTTTGCCTAGGCTCAATAGATGAGGGGGTCACGGAGGGACTACCCACACTCCAAAGTACCTCTGGCACTAACGCTCACGCAGATGATGATGATCGGTATGTACCAGTGTGGTGTGCAAACTGTTCTGCTGTGCTGTAATTACCCTCTCCAGCCTTAATCCCACAATGTTTAGTTGTTCCACATCTACTTCTCTGTGTACAATCAGTGCCTGAAGGTTCAGATGCTGTAGAAGAATGGAGGTGATGAAAGTCAGGATTTGCTTACTTGTTGCTTTTCATTTCCTGTGAAGAAAGATAGTCCTGTTTTCCCTTTATTAATAGATTAAAGCAAAATCTTCACTGTGAAACAAGGGAAGTAGTTGCATGGGTGCTAAAGCTGACATAAAGCCACAAAAAGAATCCCTAGTCCTGGCTTCACCAGGCTTTGCTATTGCCATAAACCATGCAAGAGACAGAACAGCCTTAAATCTTCTCTCCCAAGCTTTCTGCATGTAGCTTCTCACCACGGTGCTGTGTGTCACTTGGTGTAAATATTTAGCAGTCTTTGGCTGGGCTGAGATGAGTGATTTATAAAGAGAATCCCTTATACGGGAAAGCTGGCAGAGAAAACCAAACTAAAAGGGGTCTGTTTGCTCCAAGATGTAGTTCTCTTACAGCCAGTGTACCTGCAAGTGTCACACAAAGGTGCACACCACCGCTTTGAATGGATTTCTTTTGCTTTGGTGGGATGGCCTATAGTTAATTACCCCTTTTCTAAGCAACACACTAGCTTTAAATAGTGTTTGGTGAGCCAAGTGGGGCTGAGGAAGAAGAGGGAACCTTTGGGAAGTGTCAAGTGAACCTCCCTGTAGAGAGAAGTATCAAGAGCTGCATTTTCCTTGCTCATCAAATCTTTCCTGCCATTTCCATCTGAAACCTGTCCCACTGCAGGATTAAATCTGAAGGGAAAACAGAAGATTTAATCTCTCTGCTAACAAACTGCAGCGCAAAACCAATACCCAGCACTTAGGATTGGAATTGGCAGTAGGAGCACATGTTGGCATTAGAACTAATACACATTGTGAAAGCTATAGCTCTGAAGTCAAGTGGAATACGTGTTTCCAGCTCAATTTTAGACTCTAGACCTAATTTTTTCTACAAAATGATTCATTTGATAAACTCAAGTGATAGCACCCAGACCTTCCTTACTCCATGAATCCATCTGAATGCACCTTTAGTTGAAGGGCAGGTTGTCCATCGTTTTATTTGTCTCAGAATGTCGCAATCAGTGGCAGGTGGATGATGCAAATCCATATGGAAAACTGGTTTTTAGTCAGGATGGATTATATTTCTGTTCATAAACCAAAGCTCTGACACTATTAACTTCCTTATTAGCACTGTGGAGACCACAGTAGGTGTTTAAACACTGAAGATTGCTTCTCTGTTGAGTTTCGGTGTTAAATGTGCACATTAGGAATTGATCCTCCTCCTGAATCAGCGTTTCATGTAATAATCGACACGCAGCAATCTGTTAAGTATGAAACCTCCTGTTTCCCCATGGAGGCTGTTGCTGATATTCCACATTTGGAGCATAATGCACTGTTCTAACACATCTGTAATTCAGCCTTGCCTGGTTTAACGGGCTCTGTGTTTCAAAAGGCTGCATTTAAACAGGAGCTGCAGAGGCTCAATTATAGAAGATCTCTGTGATCCAAAAGAATGAGAACCTCCACTCAGCTCAAATCATTGTTATTTACACCTAGATAACACTTTTAGGCTCGCTGAGCATTTTTGCACTCCCATTTGTCAGAGTTCAGTTAAATATGTGTACAATCTCATGGTGAAAAGAAGAAAAACTGGCAAGTAGAATAGTTGAGTGTCACAGGGAAAACATTTAAACCTATCTCTTTATCTGGCTCTTACAGAAAGGCTCTAAGAGGAAATGTCAAATGCCACATGTCTCACATTTGCAAGTCATGTAAAATGGAGTATTTATGGGGAAAAAGAAGCAGGGGGGGAGAGAAAACGTGTTTGTGTTGCAGATGTAGTTCCTTCCTTACACTAAGGTCCACAGTTAACGTCCCCAGTAGCTATTTCAGCCTGCTTGCAATGTGAGGATGGAAAGAGTCGCACCAGTCATTGGTAGCTGGAGAGCCTCATGATTCCCATTGTAGAAGCTCAGGAAGCTTCTGTGTAGGAGAAAAGCAAACGTCATCCTACATTTCTTCTAGGGGATTGCCCCTGTAGCTCTTCTTTCTTGTGGAAGAGCTGAAGTCGTTCTCATCTGAGCACGTGTGTGTGTACATGGATGTGCACCTAGGAGTAGTTCTTAATACCTGGCCACTCAACCCTTCCTGCCCCCCTGCGTTGCACATAGCTGTGAAAATTGGAGGGGTGAATTGTCCACCAGGCTGAGGGCGAGGAAGCCTTTTCCAAAAGGATTTGCCCCTTTGCCAGCCTGCGTGGGTTTGGGCAAGGGCCAGGTGAGGGCATGTTGTCCATCTTGGGCCCAGATCACTTGGGCTGTTTGATCATCAGGCAGCTGGAATTCTATGCCTTAGGTGCTTTTTGCAGTGCTTTCTTTTCCTCTTTCCTTTCCCTTTTTCTTTCCCCTTTTCCCTTTTCTCCTTTCCTTTCCTAAGGCAATTTGGGTAGCAGACATGTCTGTCAGTCCGTGCTGATGGAGTTGTCATTGGTAAAGTGGGAAGCGTACAGCCGTACCAGCTCCAGAGACACAAGCTGCTCTTCCCACATCTGAGTAAAATCTGTCCTTTCTCTAGTGAGTTGCTCCCAGAGAGGAACAGGAGTGCCAGAGTTGCTCAGGAATGTGCTCAGATGAATCAGAGCCTTCCTTTTAGAACCCCTTCACTTATTTCAAGTGCATTTGGGGAGCCCTCAGTTGGCTTTTGTAGGCACCTGAATGGCAGTGAGCTGCACTGTGCCAGGCCCAGGATATGAGCTCAGGCTTCCCTCTTGCAAACATTCCCTTTGGCAAAGATCAACAGTTCTGTCAGCATCTCTCTTCCCCACAGCTCTCTGGGCCTTGCTGTGTATAAAAAGAAGCGAAGGGCAATAAAATTTCTTCCTCAGAGCAAATATTATTCCAGTTCCAAGTGAGACCAGAAATCCTTCTGGGGTTTACAGCCTGATTGCTACTAAGCTCCTTCTATCTGCTGTGAATCGAGAGGTGCCTGGTGCTCTCTTCCTCTCCAGATACGTTTTACAGCTGGAGTTTTTAATGCAGGGACCCATCACGTGCTCAGAATTCAGGTGCCAATTCTGCCAGTTGTACTGACATCCATTTCCAGGCAATTCGAGAGAGGCGATTCTAGTTCTTGTCCTCCTGGTCTGGTCTGTGGCTTTGTGTCTGCTGTGTAGGGGAATACCTTTGTGCAAAGTACATGTTTCAGTCCTATGAGTGGTTAAAGTCCCCAAATTCAGCCTAATCTTGAAACCAACAACCTGAGCTGGAGGTGGAAGGGGACCAGCAGAAGGATTTGATTAGTTAAGGGGACTTTCTGACTATGTGCAACAGGAGACACATCCCATTTCAGAAAGTGGAGTTTAGTCAAACTAAACCGGAGTTGTTTTGGCTGTGGGATATTCAGGCTCAGAGCAGTTCCCTGCTCCAGTGACATCTGATCTTCCATCAGGCTGGGAGCAAGCTGAAATGTAGTTCATCATCAAATAGAGACCTTAATGCTCAGGAAAGGGAAACCCCAGGTAAGTCCAATCTCCTCTTGCTGTTGTGTTTGAACCAGATTTGTTTTCATTGCACTGTGCCCTTTAGTGAAGCAAATTCCTTGCCGGAGGACTCAGATTATTCCAGGGTAGTTTTTGCAGCTCGAGGCTATGTAGGAGCAATTAATCAGTTTGAACTAAATTCCTTTGAAAGGTAAATTGTTCTTTTCTTGTGTGCTGGTATTTAAATGCAGCTATTCTTGAGCTGTTCTCTTAAGAGCTGATTGAATCAGACAGGGAGCAAGTATTAATCAATAGGTTCATATTTTCAACTTAGAAATGTGTAATTCGTTGAACTTGGATGGAAATGAAGCAGAATCAGCTTTAACTTCACTTGTACATGTCACTGAAGCTGCAAAATACTCCTTTCCTTCCCAGTTTGCTCAGGTCCTGAAATTCCTCCTCAGGGGCTCTTTGCTGATGGGAAATGGTAGAGATGCTTGAGAAAATGCCCACGCCTGGAAAATGAAGCTCAGTTTGCAGCTGGTGCTCAAAAGAGCCCAAGTCAGAGGTCATTTCCCTGCCTGTGGCAGGGAGGTTGGAACTGAATGATCTTTGAGGTCCTTTCCGACCCAGCCCAGTCTGTGATTCTATTTGAGGACTCTCTGGGTGTACGAAGTTGATAACTGTAAGAATTCAGGTGCAGGTCAGAGGCAGAGTTCCAGAGCAATGTGATGTGCCAGCCTTTTTCTTCTTCTCATCCGTGTTCAAGGCTCAGCTTTCCACTTGCTTGTTCTTTTTCCCTCTAGCTTGCTTGTAAACGAGTGACTTTTCTCTTTGTAGTTTGGAGAACGTTCAGTATCCCTACCAACTCTACATTGCTCCTTCTACCAGCAGCACAGAGAGACCCAGCCCCAATGGTCCAGACAGACCTTTTCAGTGTCCAACCTGCGGGGTCCGCTTCACTCGCATTCAGAACTTAAAACAACACATGCTTATCCACTCAGGTAAGAAACCTTCCAAGAATTACTACTTTATAGACTCAATAGAATGGAATAATGCAGTTCTGCTTTAATCCCCTGCCAAGTGCTTGAGGATTTCAGTTTCAGAGAGGTTGGAGAGGGGTATGTCTCACTGAATGCTTGTTTGGATCCATCAAATCTGATAGTTCTGCTCATGGATGACGAGTAGTTGTGTGGACTGAGGAAAAGCTGATTGCCTGAAACTCATCAGAGCAAGTCATTTCCATGAGATGAACTAAAGTATACATGGCTTTTTTGTTCTCCTTAAGAAATTATGTAGATTGAAATTCTTCCTCTTACGTGCTGTAATTGTCTGCCTTGTTCTAGAGGAGACTTGCAACCACCGTAAGAATGTGTTGTCTATTGTATGTCCTTACCTTGAAGAATGTTGTATGCCTTTGGATCTCAGAGTTCTTGGAGGGTTTGCAGGACAACTGATTTGGTTTGATCAGCAATTTAGTTCCTACAGAGAGTACATGTAGCAAAAGGTTTGGGTGAACGCCTGCTCGGAGTCTTGATCCCCTAATTGTTGCATTCATGCAACAAGTGTGAACAGCTGATGTCTTTGCTCTTGGTGGTTTTCACTTGTCAGCATTACCTGGCAATAGCATTGAAATTGTAGTGAATGAAGGGTACATGGAAGGGTTATTTGCACTGGAGCATTTGGTTTAGCACCTCCTGGTTTGAGCTTGACACTGACCTACACACAGATGCTGTAGCGTTTTGAGGCAGAGCAACCACAGTGGCCAAGAGCTGATTTTTTTCACTGTCAGCAGTTATTCCTTCAAGCAAAATGACCATCCTGCGTTTAGGCCAGCAATAATAACGTGAGTTCAACACTTAGAAAAACCAACTTTGTGGACATCTCATCTGTGAAATTATCCCTGGCTGACTGCTGAAGTCTTAACAGCAGACAGACAGACAGACAGCAAAGCGTCTTTGGCCAACCTGGCAAAGTAGGAGAGATGTGGATGGCTGTTTCAGTGTAATCAGCATGCAGAAGAAACCCTCAAATCTGTTAAATGTTGGCAGTGTTTTCACATAAGTGGAATGGCTGCAGAGATTTTCCTCCAGCTATCAGAGGAAATAGATGCCTTTGGACAGTCCAAGAGCGTGATGGGGTTTAGCTCCGCAAGACAATATCCTGGTGTATTAACTTGTTTTCATGTGCTTAACAAGGAGTTGGAGTGTAACCTTAACTACAGCTTTCTCTGTCTAAAAGCCCCAATTAATAGTTGAGCTCCTGCTTTGAACATAAGGAAAAGCAGAGTGGAATTAACAGCCCGGGCTGATGCACATTCAGCCTTTTGAATGAACCTTTTTCCTTCCTTGACAGCCCTATTATGAACAGAGCTCCAGATTCCAGATTCTTGGCCTCGTGGTTGGATTGCCACGCTTTGTGGAGCTCAGAGTTGTTATTCAATCTTCACTTTTTGGTGATTCAGTCTTCTGTGTTGTAATGGTTTTGTTGGGGTGTGATTCCGTTCTCTTGGCCACTGCCACATGTTGCAGAGCTCTTCTGTTTTGAGGGGTTTATTACTGTAATAAGTGCAAAATGAACCAGTAACAGAGTTTCTAAATGAGTACGTAGAGGAATGCACCTGAACTGTCTTGAAGAGCTGTGTGTCCTGCAGAGCTGCCGAAAATGGTTGTCCAGAGAGGTTCCCACACAACATAAAAGCTGCTCCTTCCCCCTTTTATCACCATTCCTGCTGCATGACAGGGGCATCCTTGTGCACACAAGTCCCCCTGCCAGAACACTCCTCTGAGGCCCAAGGCAGCCAGGAATAAAGCCCATTGCAATTAAGGGCAGGCTGATAATTGCATTGTTGGGAACCAGTCTGGCACAAGAATCTCCTGAGATCAAAGGACTTCAAAGGTGGTTGGAGATGACTGCTGCAGCAGATACTTTTTGGCTGTGGCTGAGGATTTTAACTATGGTTTAATCCAGGGAGGCTTTTGTTCATGTTAAACTGTGGGGAAGAAAAGTGTGTTACGGACAAGTCACACTGCTATGCAGTGTATTGGCAGTTGGGTCAGAGGAAGCGGAGCTCTGTTCTTTGTGTCCCTGGGAAATTCAGGTTGGATATAAGGAAGAAGTTCTTCCCTGTGAGGGTGATGAGGTGTTGGCAGAGAGAAGCTGGGGCTGCCCCATCCCTGGCAGTGTCCAAGGCCGGGTTGGACACGGGGGCTTGGAGCTACCTGCTCTAGCAGAAGGTGTCCCTGCCTGTGGCTGTGGAACTAGATGAGCTTTAAGGTCCCTTCCAACCCAAACCATTCCATGATTGTGTGGTTCCTGCCATTTTTAAGTGAGTTGCTTCCTTCGCTGTGCGTCGTCGCAGCTGCTGCCCTCTTCCCATGGGCAACCTGGAAGGATTTTGCCCCTGAGCTCTCCTTCCAGAAGGTGACTGAGTGTTCCTTTGCTCTCTCCTCCACAGGCATTAAACCATTTCAGTGTGACCGCTGTGGGAAAAAGTTCACCCGCGCTTACTCGCTCAAGATGCATCGCCTGAAGCACGAAGGTAAACGCTGTTTCCGGTGCCAGATATGTAGTGCCACTTTCACTTCCTTCGGGGAATATAAACACCACATGCGGGTTTCCCGGCACATTATCCGCAAGCCTCGGATTTACGAGTGCAAAACATGTGGCGCCATGTTCACCAACTCTGGGAATTTAATCGTTCACCTGAGGAGCTTGAACCATGAAGCGTCAGAGCTAGCAAACTACTTCCAGAGCAGGTGAGGTGCACAGCAAAAACCTACCAGGGAAACGTGCTTTTCTCTTCCTTTTCCTAAATCATCTTTTCCTGCTTGCAGGGCAGCCTGCTGCGCCTCTCCTCAGGCTGCCACCAAAAGCATTCTTGAGCCACTCTCTGTTGTATCTCCTGGCTTACAGCATCTGAGCTACGCAGGAGGGCACTGAAGGATGCACAGGCTGCTGCTGGGTTACTTCGTTTCTCTTTTCAGTAGTAACCTCTGGACAGGCTGATGGTGTTAAACCAGAGCGTTATGTACTGGAGTATCTGTGGAGTCCAGTGGATGATTTGCTACTCAAAACCTGGTCACTTGCACAGGGAATAGACTTACATTGTATTTTAAGCACTTGCTCGATGGGGAAAGGTTGCATGACTCCATGCCTTCTCTCTTTTCGTTTTCTAGGTAACCTGTTACTAAATGATGAGACAAACAGGGTCTGAAATAGTAAGGGCCAGTTGCGCATTTCTTGCTTAGCAGGGCACAAAAGACTTGGCCCAGCTCACAAAGGCACTTCACTAAAGGGTTCTGATGTTCAGCCAAGCACTGTGTTCCCATATCGAAATAAATGTTTAGAACTGTTGGAATTCGAGATAGGAAAACACGAAAGTGGATGAGGGAACTTGGAGAAAGATGAATTCTGCAGCTCTTAAACCTATAGAGAGGGTACAGCTTGGTGCCAGTCTCGAGCAGAGCAAGATAAACATAACTGTCACAGCATCTACAGCACCATCCCTCATGCTCTCTAAACACGATGCTTTTCCCCCTGCAAAACGTTGCAGCATTTTGTTCTGTTTGGTTGTGTCAGAAGTGATGTAACAGGAGAAAAATGGCAAAACAAAGCAGGAAAGCCAAGCAGTGTTTTTCCAACAGAAGGTTGCTTAAAAGTACCAAGTGCTTCGGATCCGGGGCTTTACGCAGTTCTTGTTCTTAGTACTTGTGCTGAAACTGGAGCCATGGCTGTGAGAAAAGCACTCGGTTGTTGTCATCAAATGCAAGTCAGAGTAAAGAATGCGATTTTAGGGCCTGTAGGCCTCCCGTTAGTTTGAGGATTGTGAGCTGGGATTTGAAGCTGCTGTCATTGAAGAACAGAACTGCTTTTAGATGGTTTAGTACAGGGAGGAACGAAAGCAAACGTGCATGTATGTAATACATATATACTTGCCTCAAGTACAAACTCACATGCCTGGTGCTGACAAGAAATGCTGTTTTCCTGATGTCTTCATTCTCTGAAAACACTACCGGGAGTTTGGTAGATTTTCTTTGGGTGCATCCATAGGAAGAGTATGTTCCAGAAGGGATGTCCAGAAAGGGCTGGAATGGGAAGCAACTGTGTGGGATGTGAGTCAAGAACACAAAGCACCGCTGTAGCTGGCAGAACCCTCCCCTTCTGCTTGTCCACTGTGTGAGGGGAGTGCTGCTGCTCTTTCTGGGGTGGATCTTATCGCAAAGGCCCCATCTTGGCCAGTGCTGAACTCAGTTTTGTTTCCACTTTGAAAGGTTGAGTGCTCCCTTTTTTCCACGGAGGTTTTCAGTGCCAGATGATGTTCCAGACATTAACTTTCATTCTCAGTAAGGTGATTAAATAAGAAGAGGTTGCTGTGTAGGAAATAGGGATGCAAAGTAGATGCCTGTGAATACATTCTCTGTGTGTTTAAATGGGAACCAGAGTATAGTGTTCAGTGAAGTATGTCGCTGTGATGATCTTGGGGCAATGTGAAATGAATATCCTTGTTCTCTGTGCAATGCTTTGTGTAGCTTGTGTGATATAAACTGCTACCTCTGATGTTTGTGTGAGAAATGACATTTCTCTTCTGTCCTTTGCCCCTCTTCTAGTGACTTCCTAGTACCGGACTACTTAAACCAGGAACAAGAAGAGACCCTCGGGCAGTATGAGCTAGGGGAGCATGGCTTTGAAAGCAACTCTTCTGTCCAAATGCCTGTCATTTCACAGGTGTCATCAACTCAGAATTGTGAAAGCACTTTCCCCTTGGGGTCTCTGGGGGGGTTGGCAGAGAAGGAAGAAGATGTGCCAGAGCAGCCAAAGACTAACGCCACTGCTGAGACAGCCGCAGGTGACCCTCCGAAGCCGGAGCTGTCATCCATTACTATTGAATAAGTCATGGTTTGGTTTCATTTTTGTTCTTTGGAAAGTGCCTGTGTTTGGTCCTGTACATTTTAATTTAATTTTCTTTGAAGAGAAGTGGGGGGATTTTCCCTTTTTCCTTTGTAAGCTACGCTTTAAACCGAAAACTGCGCCAGATGTTACGGTATTTGTCATGACTGAATGCTCACTTCTGTGAAAACATTTTAAGACTGATTGCACAAAACAAGATCGTGTCAGAGCATCCTGGAAGCTGTGAGACACCTCTAAAGAAGAGCAACCGATTCCGATCCCTTTAACTCTTTCTTCTTCCACAGTTAGAGCAGCTCGTTGCGTTTCACTTGCTCCTGCAGACCCTCTGGTGAAGGGAAAGGAATCAGAGGAAACCTTCTTAAAATGACAAGCATTGGGAAGCGTTCCTGAACAGTTTTAACTGCTTTTGAGTGGATGCTTGAATCTGCTGCATGCAAAATGACACTTCCTAGCTCTGTGCCTGCTGGTTTTCAAAGCACTTACTGTAACCCTTCTCTTGGAAGCAGTAAGCATTTTTGAAACTCACAGCCACGCACATTGTCCCTTTTCCATCTCAAACGAATCCGTTTGGACAAACCCAATGATGTCATGCCAGGTATTCCTCCTTCTGATATCCCAGTCCTTTTAGCAACTGGTCGATCAAACCACATTTGCCCATCTAAGGTTAGGCGTGGAAATAGTGCGGTCAGGGAAAAGCCTAATGGTGAGGAATGAATTGAGGCTAGAAAAACATATCCATGCAAGCCTGACAGGTATCTTGTGACTGTATGTCTCTGTAGAAGGGGAACCATGTGTGAAAATGAAGGTTTTCCCAATGAATTCTTCAAAATCATGGCCAGATTGAAGAGCAGGAAGAGCAGCTCTTCATGAGGAAATGAAGTTCTGGTCGCTTGCCCCCGTACCTTTAACTGATCTAACTAGAGGGAGTTTGCAGATGGGAAGAAAGGAGCTCTCTTGTGCGTTATTGCACGTTTTCTGTTTCTCCATATGCTTCTGAGAGGTTTCTCAGGCTTGTTTTGGACCAAACAAGCCATTTATTCTCTTTAGAGGTCGACTTTCTAACCCAACAGGGGGTTGTTTGCAAAAAGCCGATAGAGCAGTGATGAACCGTTCCTGTTTCCAAACGTTTGACATCCTTGCCAAGTGGGTTTAGTACAGGCCATGACTCCAGCTCTGCACCCAGCTCAAGTAAGCAATAAATGGCAAGATTTGCAATTTTATTATTTCCAGAGGGAGAAAAAGCTGCAAATTTAGGCTGGGGGCTTTTGAGAGCAGGGAGGTTGGTTTCGCTGGGGCTCTGGAACTGCTTTGAAATCAAAATGCAAGAGGAGGTTGGTGATTTTTCTTCTTGCTTCTGAAATGAACTCAGTGTTGGGTGCCAGAATGCCTACCACTATCTTAAATATTCCAAAGGCATGGCATACTCCCTTAGGTTTGAATCTCGTGGTCTCTCTGGATTTGGTTTGCACAGACACGAGGACGAAATGAAACCAATGGAGAAAGGTTGCTCCTGACAAAACAGAGGGCACAAAAATCATGTTGCATTGCAAGATGGATTTGTGTTCTCTTAGCTTAGGCAGCTCTGATACTCGGTGGCTCCGAGTTGGTTCTACTAACAGCCAGCTTGGGTAAGGAAAAAGGTTGATTGTCCTTTGGAAAGAGCTTAAAGGGTTTCAGTGACTTCAGCAGCTTTGCTCTGCTGTGGTTTAGGTAAAACCCACACGTTTTAGTTAAGCAGAGCAAAAACGCCTGGGGTTTAAGGCCTTTCCAAGTTCCTGGAATGAAGTTTCTGCACCAAAGGGTGTTATAGGAACATGCTGCAAAGTTCTCTGCTACAATCCAGTTGTGTGTGTCTACCTTTGTAAGACTTCTTAAAAGGGCTTGAAGGGGAAACTCTCTTTTGGGGATGCTGTACTGTATCTGTTGATGGGATGAATTAAAGACCAGTTCTCTTCTCCCACTTCCAATTCCTGTCATTGAGAAACCAATGCCTTTTGCTGAGTTTTATGCTGAATTATAGGGCTACGACGCTGAACTCAAATGCATCATTTCTTTTTGTCTGATAAGTGTTACTCCACTTCGCAGGGCTATGAGAATCCTTTGTGATTCCTGTGGTAAAAAGTACTTCACACACAAATGCATTTCCAGCCTGCACAGAGGCCAGAATCAAAGGTGGACATTATCTTCTGTCAGAATCTGGTGATTTCACCCTTTAGGTGCTTTGCTCAACAGGGTGAGGAGTTGCACAAATACAGCATGGACATATCTGGATTAAACTGTTGTATCAGAAGGCAAACTGCTTTCTCAGTACCAAAGAGAAGGGGGGGGGGAAGGCTTTGTAGCTCTAACATGTTCTTCATCGAAAAGAAAAGTATCATTAACTGCTAACACCTTGGTACAAGGCGAGCCATGGGTTTCATTGTTCATTGCACTGAGTTGTCATAGGATCCCAGGCTGGTTTGGGTTGGAAGGGTCCTTAAAGCTCATCCAGTTCCGACCCCTTGCCAAGAGGCAGGGCCACCTTCCACTAGAGCAGCTTGCTCCAAGCCCCATCCAACCTGGCCTTATCTTCTCAACTCTGTAGTCTCAGTGTAACATCTTAATTCTCACTTTTCAATCTGATTCAACTGCAGGAACAAGAGAGTCTATTTGGTTTAGGCTTGGGTTCACTTGTTCATATTGCTGTTTGTAACTGTTCGTTGTTAACAGCTCTTTTCTCCATTGAAGTAACCACACATGAAATGCAAATACCACTTTATTTCTCCTCCCTAACTTGTCAGAAGTGCTCAGTCCTTTGAAATGCTGGTGTTCTTCACAGGAGAGGTGTAAAACACAGGGCGTTTCAAAGCAGTCTCTCCTTCTAATATGCTTAGATTCCAAATTGGGCGAGATGGAGATCTCACTAAGCTGGAAGAAACTTGCCTTAAACTACACTTGGGATTAAACCTAAAGCATCAATTTCTTTCAGTCCGTTATCAGAGGGGGTTGAACTCTGGACTGCATTTTCTTCTTTTCTCTCCTTTCTTTTCCTTCTTTCCTTTTTGTTCTTATTTTCTGTTTATTTTTTCTGGTGGTTTTTTTCCCCTTTTTTCTTCCCCCTCAAAAAAACCCCCAACCATTATTTGATACGCACTTATATTTCTGCTTGACAGGGATCACAGAATGCCACAGGAGTTGAGCTGGAAGGGACTTGGAGGTGATATTCAATCACTGCGCTCAGAGTCAGCACAAGAGCTTGCTCAGTCCAGGCAGATAAATGTCAGCAAAGGTGGATACTCCCCAGCTTCTCTGGGGAGCCTGTGCCTGTGTCTGGCCACCCTCACCCTAAAAAAGGGTCAGTATCTTTAGGTGGCATTGCTCGTATCGCAGTCTGTGCCCACTGAGAAAGGTCTGGCTCCATCTTTGTCCTTTCCCATCGATGTTTTGAAAGTTGATAAGATCCCCCTGAGCCTTCTCCAGACAAACCAGATCACTCTCAGCTTCTCTCCCTTCAGTCCTTCCTCTTCTTGAAGTTACTGGTGGTTTAGTTCCAAATAGCTCCATCTATGACCTGCTGCAGCCATTTCTTTGTCACTGAGTAGTCTCCAAATTCATCCACAGAGTGATTTCTGTCTTGCTTTTGCATGTCCTTCTCCCCCATGGCACCAGTCTTTGCACTCGGTAGCAAATCCTTTCCTCCCCTGTTTCATTTGCAAGCAGAGTGCCTTCACTAGCACAGAACTAGCAACGTTCTGCCCTATGCCAGGGACCTGGATCTTTGGAGTCTGTGCGGGGTCTTTACTCCTTGTGTATCATGTAGAGCAGTACATCTGATGGGAACAGCAGGAAAGGAAGGGATAGGCTTTGTCCTGATTTAATGTGGTGTTTTGGGAGAGGGGGAAAACTCAGAAGCTTTGTGTTTCCCCACAAAGAGTGGAAGAAAAAGAAGCAACGTTTTAACTGTGCGAGAGGGTTGGCCGAGTTGTGAGGGTTTGGTTTGGTTTTCCATGCAGAAACTGGAAATCCACGGGGACACCTACACTTGTAGCCACTGAAGCTCCTGGTCAGAACTGCTTTTGTCACTGTTCTTAACACTGCATTAAACAAGACGTGCGTTGGAGTTGGAATCCAGTTGTCAGGCTCGCAGATACTATGGTCAAGTCTCTCATAGTGAGAGATTAGTAAACTAAGGTATGGGAAATGGTTCTGGGTTCACATGTATCTTGAGTCTAAAAGGTGTGAATTTAGGCTTTTTAAAAGAAGTAATAGCTGCCAATGCAGTCAAATATATTTTGTAAGACTATGATCCCTATATGTCCCTTCTGGGATAAAATGTTACTGTTTTTAAGCTATGGTTTCAAGTTTTTATATGAGGGCTTCAGTCATTTCTTGGTTGCTGGCTTTCCCCTCCAGCCCCAGGACATAAGAGCACTGAGACTATTACTGGTCTCTCTCTCTCTGAGAGGAACCAGGAAGCATTTTATATGCAAATAGAAGGGGAGCGTTGTGCACCCTGCAGGGATGGAGAAACTGGGGCTGTAGGAGCACCCATTGCTCCTGCGTCCATTGCAACTTCCACACCATCAGAATAAGGGAAAATAGCTAATGTTCATTCAGATCCATTAAGCTGGAGTTTTGCTTCCGAGGTGAAACCCAGTTTTGGAGGGTTCTCATCTCCAGTTATGGACATAATAAATTCCATAGCATCTCGATGGCAGATAAGAGGGTTCAAGGCCGGATGGAACCTCAGCCCCATCAGAAGTCGCTAAGAAACGGAGTCAGTTCCAAGCATTGGAGGAAATATACCATAAAAGAACCAAATGTGAATTACTTTAATGCAACAGTGCTACTGCTCTGGGTTTTTGTTAACTCAGCGTGTGCTATCACAGTAATTCAGTGTCCCACAGGTCTCGACTACAACCCTGGTTGCACTAACAATAAGGTAAAGCCGACTGAGCTCCTGGTGCTGTGTGGCAGCTGTTACCTACAGTCTTCCTGAGGGTTGCTGAAGTCCCCAGAGGAGTGATGTTGTTTCACCATTCCTTTAGCTGATGCATGCTTTTGATATCCTGACCTATAGCCCTGGCTACACCAAGTCCTTGGACAGCTTCTTTGCCCTGTTCCCGCAGTGCCTTCGCTTTAAGGTGCTGCCCAATGGTGAAACCCCCAAGAGGGAAAAGAGGGAAAACAAAGAAAAATGTGAATTAAATTATTGTTGGGCTTCTTTGTGCATTTTAGTACCAGTGAAACCCCTTTTAACTTGTGCCAGTCTCCAGTCACCAGCCGTATATCCAGTTGTCATCTCATCCCCAGTACAGCTTCTCTTGTTGATGCTGGCCACAGCTAGATTACTTGGCATGTTTATTGACTTCCCCCAGTTGGGTTTTCTTGGGTTTGGTTTTGGTTTTTAATGTATACGATGTTTAAATACACTTCACATTTTATAGACTCCTATCTGGCTATTAGTATTTTTCAGGAACCATAGTTCTTGGTGGCTATATCTATTTTTGTGACTTCTTTTGTAAACCAAGTGCCGTTTCAACGTTACAATCATTTTTAGAGGTCTTGTAACCAATGTGAATATCCTGGGTTTTCCAATCTGTTCTGAGCCTGTAGTGTTTGCTTTGTGATCATCTGTGTAATGTATATATTCTGTATAGTTACATTGTATTGAAATACTAGCTTGTTTGATATAAGAAAAGTATGTATTGGGTACCTTTTTTGCTAGCCTGGTTGTTTAATCTTTAAAAAAAAATGGTCTAAAATACAAAAAAAAAGCCAAACTGGTCCCATTATAGATCAAAATTAAGGGGGGAGAAAAACTAGTTTTGAGTGTCTTTGGATAGAAACATGAAGCTAAGATTTTTCATTAAAATATTAATGTTTTATGGAGTATATCTTTGCTTTGTGTCGTTATTTGACCCTGAAGGTTGGCTCGAAGCACAAAAGAGCAGCTTTGACCTTGGGTGAGAAGGTGCAGCTGGGGTGCTAGAGCTCCGTGCTCTTACAGCTTTTACTTGTCATCTCAAAAGGGAGTATGAGGAGGACTCGCTGGTGCTGAAGCTGTCGCTGGGGAGGAAGGTGGCTTAAACCTAGAGAAGCCCTTAAGAAATGATTGGAGAAGTGAGGTGAGTAAGGAGTATTAACAATAAAGTCCACCTTTCTGTTTCATTTTCCATGGTATATCACATTTCCTTTTGTGAGTGTTCTCTTTTAGGCAACAGCCAGCTTTTAGCGATGGAAAGGCAGCCAAGAATGAGCCAAATCACATTAGTCAAAGCAGAAGATGGTTAATAAGGACAGTAGAGAGTCGTCGTGATCACAGCCGTGAGCATCAGAATAGGCACAGAACAGCCTAGATCATGAGACTTAAAACACACCTCTGGTGTTTTTGGTGGTCCTTTGTGGTTGATTTCCCTTCTCCACACCCACCTGTGTGTCCTAGCTGGAATGCCGTCGGGATCAACACATAGCTAGGGCACAGGGAGGAAAATGGGAGGTTGGTAATGCTTGGCTGAAATGATGGTAACTGCCCTGTGGCCTGTATGGATAACCAGCAGGCTGGCATGGTGGCTATGCTCCTGGAATAGAACCACAGTCTCATAGAATGGTTCGGGTTGGAAAGGATGATCCAGTTCCAACACCCCGCCATGGGCACCTCACGCTATGACCATGTCACCCAAGGCTCTGTCCAACCTGATCTTGAGCACTGCCAGGGATGTTCCAGTGCCTCAGCACCCTCACGGTAAAGAACTTCTTCCTTCTGTCTAATCTGACATCTGACACAGGAATGAAAATGGAAAGGGAAAAGCGTTCCATGGTGCAGAGTAAGTGGCCACAATTAACCTTGGGTTGGGAATGGGGCAGGGAAAGGTGGTAAATTCCAAGTTATATTCCTGAGGAGCTTGTGCAGGGATGAGTATTTTATCAACAGCGTGGCTGAGAGAATGTATTTGGTGAAGGCTTTGGAGAGAATGAAGGTTGAGATGGAAAATCTTTAAGCCTTTTGCTCTGTAAAAGCAAGGATTTTGCTGCTTTGAAGACAGGCAGAGCCTGTTAGGAGCACGCAGTGATGCGTAGCAGAGCATTCCAAATGTGAAGCTGTGTGACTGTATATGAACATACACTATCATCACCACTAAGACTCATACCTTTGATGGAGCTCAAGCTTCAGGCTTCTGACTCGAGGGGGTTTTTCCAAAGCACAACCATATGGTTTAAGTTTAGTATGAAACATCTTTTAGACATCCTTAACAAAGCAAGTGATGGTTTTTCTGTGGCTTCCTTATAGCATTTAAGCATTTCATTCCTGACAGTAATGAAGTACTATTTCTTTTGTACAGAGGCTGAGGTGAGATTGAACTCATAGCTACCGAGACTGCAGTAGAGCAGGCAACAGAGTTCTCCCAGGGCTTCCTGGTGAAAACGAAGCTGCTAAGAGAAACCTGGCTTGGTTTATGTCCAAAGGGCTTTTCACGAGCTGCTCGTGCATGCTGCATCTCCAGAGTACTGAGCCCAACTCTGTCATCATCTTAGAGCAGAGATTGCTATGAGACCGGGAGCGAGCAGAGCAGGGTTAAGTGTGTTAGAGCCTTGGTTGCAGCTCAGAGACGTGTGGCTTTCACTCATCCTCATTTGGGGGATCTGGTGACACTGTATTTTCAGAGGAGACATGGACTCTTGGAGCAGGTTTGCACTTCCTGCTCATAGCCCTGGTGATCTTCGTCACCTTTCACAAGTCCATTAGAAAGAGGCCACGGACACCCAGAGTGAAATCTGTGTGTTTGAAAACCACTCCAAAGGCTTCAGTTAACTGCCTTTGATCCTGAGTTGCCTTTGGCTCAGTCACAACGTCTCCTGGTAAAGATGAGAGCAGCTCATGGGGCATCTATTTGTGTATCTCCCTTGAAGCTTTTACCTCTGATTGGAGAAGTTTGAGCTCTTCCATCCAAAGTTTGAAGTTTGAAGTACAAGAGAAGTGTTTAGCTCAACTGTACGTTCACTTGAGTGGCTGCACCGCTGTAACTGGCTCTTAGACACCCCCCCAGTACAACTGCTGAGATTCATGTGGGATTGTCTTTGAGAATACACCCACTGCTTCTGGCTAAACGGCATTCCCAGTTTTTGTATGCCTGCATAAACCTAAATGCTCCGGCCTTGCCTTTGTAATACATCATTTGGAAGGTGATTATTCTCACACAGTACTGCTTGTTCGCCTGGACGCGCACGTGCCCGCACGCACGCCATCTATGTGCTCATTCCAAAGGAATTTTGGACAACAACCATCCAAAACCATCAATAGGCCAACTCTTTCCTTGCTGCTTCCCTACTGGGGATGTCTTTTGGTATCCGGTATGACTGTCTTTTGTATGGTTAATGCCCCTTTTGGGGACTAGAAGGCGTTGGAAATAGGAATTGGAAATGGATCACCTGAATCCTTTGGAAGCAGGGAAGACATCTCCCAGGTAAGTACACCTTTGAGTCAGAGGTGAACAGCCAGAAGTGAGAGGAGCAGGGAAACTGTGATGTGTTTGTGGGCTGGTGGAGGAGGTGACTCTCACTTCCAGGATCCCTTTTGTGTGTGTCTAAGTGAGGACATTGATGCAGGCACAAGGAGAAATGGTCCCTCGGGGTTTGGTGCTACATCACTGAAGGCTAACAGTCCATTTGCTTCAGAAGAGCCAGATAAATTGTAATCCCAGTCCATTAAAGCATTTAAATAGGCTGCCTTTCCAAAAATGTGTTTAAATGGCTCCTTAAGAGCTTAGCCACTCGATGGAGTTTACTTCTCTGCCTCAGCACAGGGTACGTTATAGCCTGTGCATTAGTGGGCTGCACAGAACTGGTTGTGGAGACTTCATGTGCACAAACAGAGCGTCGCGCTGTGTAAAACAAAACAGGAGAGCAAAGACACCCAAGCACAGGACTAAGAGGCAGCAGAGCTCCGCAAACCAAAACATCTCTTCAGGGTAGGGCTTCGTCTTCCCAAATCTAAACGAGAGGAATAACAAACCCCTTTTGTATAACCTCAGTGTTGCAGGGATCGGTTTCAGGGCTGACATGACAGCAGTTACAAACAACAGTTATGCAACTGCCCCCTTGATTGAGTTGAGATTAATACAGGGAAAGAAAGAGCCAGACAACAAGGAATGGCTTTGGGTTGGCTTGTTTTGTTTTCAAGAGCTAAAAAACGCTCAGGTCAGGCTCTTGTTTCTTCACAAGTGAGCACAAGCCCATGGTGAAAAATCATCCTCAAGAGCAAAGGATTTCGTTTCTCTCCTAATGGGTCCTTTTCCTTCTTTTTTATCTCCTGGTGAGGTAATGCAGGGTTTACATTTTGCTCAAGTTCCATTGCCTTGAAAACTCTTCTTTCTCAAACCCAGTTTAACACAGTGAATCATTGGGTATTGTGATTCCAGTGTCATTGATTCCGCCCTCGGAGCAGAAGGCCCACATCCACGTGTGTGCAGACACGTTATTTCCTCCACTCGCCATCTGGAAGGCATTTGGATGTTTCTGAGTGGGACTGCAGGCAGAGTGGCTGCTGCACATTGCACAGGCAGCATCTGGTATCTCAGAGATAGCAGAGATTCCCCTTCCTCAGAGGGAATACTGCTTGGATTCAGGTAAGGAATCAGGTAAGAACACCTTCTGCTAGAGCAGGTTGCCAGCCCCATCCAGCCTGGCCTTGAACACTGCCAGGGATGGGGCAGTGCCAGGGTTGACCTCTTAACAAAGAAATCCTAGGCCTTTCCTGTTTCTCCTGCATTTCTCCCAGTGACTCAGGGAATAACACATCCAGGAAGAGATGGGAGATAGGAATTAAACCCGTTGTTTGCTCCTCCTCACCTTTTCTCCCCTGTGTAGTAGGAGGCAGAGGAGCCTCAAGCTAATTTGCTTCCAGTGGGAGAGGAGGAAGCAGGTTTTGGAGGCTCCTACACTGATGTGCAGGGAATTCATCATGTATGCAACAGGTTCAGAGAGCAAAGGGCCAACTGAAACCTTCAGAGTGCAGCACACTTGTTCTTCATATGTGCGTGCTCTGCTGCAAGGAGCTTTTGTATGGATTCCCTAATGGGTTTGCCACAAGTAGCCTTGTTGAGGATGAAAAGCTGATCTGGAACCTACCTATCTTAGCTGTTGAGTTCCCAAAGGCCACTGGTTTACTCTCGTCTTCCCTGAGCCAGTAACTCAGTGTGGCAGATTCCCCTTGATGTGCCTTAGGTGACAGGAGTGGAGTCGCTTCCTCAGCATCCCTGCTTGCCTTTCCTGCCTTCTTCCTTCCTCCTGTTGCTGTGGATTCTGAAGGAGAAAGGAAAAAGGGGAAGCTCACGTGGCCTTTGCTATCTCTTGAGGCTGAAATACAGCCCTGGAAGGTTAAATGGGATGTTTTGCTTAGCCTTCCCCTCTGGAGACATGGAAAGAATTAAAGGAGCTTGATCTATGGCATGGCTCAGCAGCTGTGATGGGTGCTTTGTTAAAGTCCATAGCAATCAAGCTAACACAAACCAGAGCCTTCCCTGTAGCTTTCTGTAACCCTTTAAAAAGTGATGGATGCTTTGTAGCAGGAGTAGAGAGAAAGCAGTAGGTGAGGTCAAACTGCACCATGTGATAAGCAGGACAATTAAGAGCGCTTAATGTGAACTAGCAAGCTCTTGGCTCCTTGAAAATGATATAGTTTACAATGCAGGACAGATTACCTTTAAAGTATGGCTCTCAACAAAAGAGCCCTTGCAATAAAGCTGCTCCAAGGAGGGGATCCTTTTCTCTGTATGTCTTGAGCATTTTCTCCTCCTGGTTTTGTCCGCTTTGTGCTGTGAGTGATGCAGCTTTGGGAGAGGCAAATGGATTCCTTTCTTTAGCAAACTGGCAGTTGAACTGGTGGCAATGATGCCTAAATTCACTGGATCAGCTGCAGAGCTGTAAAGGGCACGATCTGGGTTTGTCTTTAGAGGCAGTGATGATGCAGGAAAGCCTGGTCCGAAAAAGCCTCTCTTTTGTCTGGATCAGGAGACTCTGAGCTGGATGTTAGAGGAGGCAATCTAACAGCACAGGAGGGACTTGCTTGACTTATCAGGGCGCGTTTTCCTCTCCTTCATCACTTTGGCCTGCTTTAGTTAAGATGAGACATTCCATTTCTAGGTACCTTCTAGCAGACCAGGCAGCTACTTACGTCTCCTTTCCTAAAGCCAGAGAAGGAAGGATCAAACCTCAGCAGGAAGAGGTTTTGGACAAAATCCTTCTGAAATTGCCTCCTGAAGGCATCTCCCTGGTTTTTCCTGCTGTTAAGGATCCTCTTTCTGACTTGGAAGACAAGATAATGTCAGATCATTCCCAGTTTTCACAGAGAGGATGCAGGTCCCTGCAGGACTCTGGCTTAGCCTTTTGGCAGATCAAGAAGCCAGCCCTCCCTTACTTGCCTTCAGGTCATGTTTGCTGGTTTGGCTCTGGGGCAGAGGAGGTTTGTCAGGGCTTTGAAAACTAGAGAACAAACCTTTAATTCCCCTTGTGAAAGCTGAAAGGATCAGTGCTGGTTGATGGGAGCCCATCATAAAAGTGCATTGAGAAAGGCTGATATTTGCAGCCTTCACTCAACTGAGCCATGTGTGGAGTTCCCTTGCCATAGCTATGGAGCTAACTACTTGCCCTCCCTATTCTATCTGTAGAAAACAACTATAGCATCACTCTGGAGAGGCTGGACTTGGTAAATTGCTTTTGTATATTGGCAGAGTTCAGATAGTCCTGTCCTGGCAGCGTGTCCATAACAAAATCTGCTGCATTACCCCTCGATCCAGCAGTCTCAATTGGGAAAAAGCAGATTTTGCAAAGCCAAACCAGTTCTGCTGTTACCTTTCCAGCCCACTGTCCCTAAACAAAGCAGTCCCATCTCCACATAACCTTGTGGTGAATGAGCTTCAGGTCTCTAAGCCAAGTCTGAATTTAGCTGGTGGTTTTTTATCTCCAGAGGTGTTTCATTAGCTCAATTACAAGTGACATGTTGCACTATGTGCTGCTGAGTGAGAAAACTCAGCCAGCCTAAATCCCTCTCCAAACAGAACCCAATTAACCTCTTACACCCCTTCCTTTAATCCCCATGCTCATGACTTGCTCACAGACACACCTTTTAAAGAAGACCAAAGTAAGCTACTGGAGATAACCACATACTTAACAGCTGAGGTGTTCATACTGGGTCTTGAGGTTCAATTGGGCTGGTACTGTTCCAAAAGTAAGAGCTGTGGGTTTTGTGCTGGTGCCCAGTGACAGTTCCCTGTTGCACATCATTTGGGTGAGTGTCTCACTGTCTCCATCTCTAAAGGACGAGCAGGGATCCTCAGTAACATGGCGAATGCATTGGATGCAGACTTGTGTGGGACTGCAGAGACATCACTTGTTGCAGATGTCCTTGCCAAGGATTCGGGTTGCTTCTGTGAGCTTCAGATCCTGGGTAAGTGTTGTTTGGAAGGTGGTTAAGGTGCCTGGGTGTTACACTGGCTTCCTGCTCGAGGCTGAGGTTTGCCCTAGATCCATTAATGTCTTGGCAGCGGTGCTTCCTCACTGATGTTGTCAAGACAGTTAGGTGCTGAAGTCATCAGTAAGGCATATAACCCTAAATGGATGGGCTGGATCAGTGACCTACTTTAACATACAAGTCTTGCACAAGCTTGACCTTCCTCTTCCCATGATCCACCCCAAGACCTCAGCAGCAGAAGCCATTTCAAAGCATCCTCTTATGCTGGTCGTGTAAGTCCCACTAGCAAGGCAGCGAGTCCATCAGCTGGGGCCAGGAGCTGTGATTTGGAAACCCTGAGTGCTTGCTTTGGCTCCAGCCTTACTTTGCAAATCCACACAAACATCTCATTTTCTTGGGTTTTTTCCATTGAATCCACAGCCCATGTCCTGAAGAACTTGTACTCCCTGTGAATTAGCGGTAGGATTATTACTGGAATTCCATCTGCTTGCACGCTAAAGTAAGTTCTCAATCTGGGGTGAGATTCAGGCTGCAGCAGTTGTTGGGGTTTGTTATGTTAGTAGTTATTTGTCTAAATAGTTCTGGTTTCATCTCATAAGCATTTTCCTCCCAACGTGGCCAGGACAAATAAGCAGTAAAACTCACGGAGTGGCCTAACCTGGCTGTTGAGAACAAACCAGCCCTGGGGACTGCTCAGAACAGGTTACAGCAGAGATGTACACCCCATAAACTGGGGAATACGGTAGAAGACATCCAGAAAAATTCAGTCTTTTCCAATCAGGCTGCTCTGCGGGCTGTGGATCAGTACAATCCGGCTGGGTTCCAACCAAAGCTGGCTTTGGAAGCACTGCTACAAACAGCACCATAAGAATTCCTATCTTTCTTGGGTTTCTCTTTTTATTCCTGTAGGTTTGAATGTCCTGACAGCATGTTTCCTAAAAACCACTGCATGGACCGACATGGAGCGGGATTACTGTCCAAAATAAGCCAGTGTGGGAGAGACTTGACAGCCAGACGACTGTCTTGGGAAGGCTGATGGGTTCTGGATGGAGTTGGGGTGAATGCCAACATGGTGTTGTGGTGGAGCAACCCTTGGATTGCCCAGACTGGTGCGTGCCTGTGTTGATGTACTGTGCGCCTTTGTGCAGTGATAAAGCAGGATGGATGCCCTGTAACGTGGAGAGGCAGAGTCAATACAGACAGAGCCAGTCTGGTCAGGTTTGCCTCAAGCAATTATTTTTTCTCCTCCTATAATGCCTCTCTAAATCCTTTTTTGGCTTTGAATTCTCCTTTCCTCCCCTAAGCTGAACAGCCATCCTTCCTATCTTTTGCTGTCTGAAGCCCGTTCTCACCAGTGGTCCCAGCAGCCTGCAGCCAAAGCACATGTCTTCCCTTTTCCCTCTGGAAACAGCCTTCTCCCTTCAGGGCTGCTGGCTGCTAAGTGAGCTTAGGCAGCCTCTCTGCTCCGCATCCATCCTATGCATGTGGGTTTGATATAGCAGTGATCCCAACTCCTGATCTCAGCCTGCCTCGAGGTGCTTTCCCCTCCTCCTGAACCAGGCTGAGACCTTCACCGGAGTCCGTCCGGTTCGGAGCATGGAGGAACCACATCCTCGGGGATGTTTGGAATCCACCCAACATTTCTGTGGCTTCAGCCTAATTCCTGTTCTCTTGGAGATGGTTTCTTTCTGCCTATCTCCTTCAGAGGTCAAGTGCTTCCACAGGGAGGTTAGCCTGGAGTTTTCCATGGATCCAAACTCCGCCGCGCACGAGTGCATTTGTTCTGTGACAATACAGCCGAGCAGCAAACCCACAAATAAATCAGACAGGGGTTCCCCC
>JAOEHY010032187.1:0-30694 GCA_025447955.1 Psilopsiagon aurifrons
GGGCCGGAGCAGCTCTGCTCTGGAGCCAGGCTGAGAGAGCGGGGCTGGGGCAGAGGAGAAGAGAAGGCTCCTGAAGGAGAGACCTCAGAGCAGCTCCAGGGCCTGAAGGGGCTGCAGGAAACCTGGAGAGGGGCTTTGGACAAGGGGCAGGACAAGGGGGGGTATGGCCTCCTTACCATCTCCATAGTACCAGGCTTTTTTGGTCTGCTGCTCTTCTGGGGAAGTCCCCATCCTGCAGAGCTAGTGGTGAATGCTTTACAGGCTCCATAACTCATTAGTATCTCTAAGCAAAGGCAAAAGCATCAAGCAAACAAGCTCTCTTTCCTTCATTTGTGCGTTTTGGTTTTAAATATTATGTTTCCAGGGATGAATGTTGGCAGCACTTGAAATAAGACGTATTAATTAATGAACGAAGCACTTAAATTAGGTTTAATAGGATAATCCTTTGCCGCATGTTACATAAATAGTAATTGAATATTAAGAATGCATTGAGTGAGAATTAACTACTAGGAGAGAGATGTGTTTTATTTCATTCTTATTAAACACATAGCCCTAGCCTGGTCTCCAGTGTGGGAAAGCTGGATTCGAAGACTCTGAAAGTCAGTGCAGAAACTGGTCTAAAATATGTGTGAAGCAAAGTGAGAAATTCAGGATTAGGCTTTTGTTCTTCACCAATTGCTTCCTAACCCTCCAACTGCAGCAACCATGGAAATGCATCCTCACATCCCTGCTCCATCTCAGAAGGAAATCTGCCACCTTCGTTTTATTCCGGGATTTATTTATTGCCATTTACTCAATTACATTATTGCAAAACATGAGTGATAAGCCCCTTAAATTAGTTATAGCTCATCCCTTTTCAAGGGATTAATCAGTGTGCTTCTGAACATGGAGCAATCCTTCACAATGGAAAACAGCCTGTGAGGATGTTTCCCCTGTAACTTGCACTACTTCATTTAGCACTGATTACATGAGGGGTTTATTCTGTCTAGCCCTAAAACTCCCCCTCCTTCCCATGCCAGTTTACCTTGGCATTGCAGCGAGAGCTGTTTCAGTGACCCATAGCAAGGCAGAGAAACGCTCATTTGGTCTCCTGAATCCCTGCAGTGGAGCAGCAAATCCTGAGATGCTGATCCTGGCCAGTGCCGATCTGCAGCTCTCTGGAGCTCCACCAAACCCCCAGATGCATCTTCCCTTGGCTGAACCCCAGCTTGGCGATGGGGCTCAAATCAATCAGAGTTTCTCTAGCTCCTATTTTAATTATTTTTATCCCTGGCCAGAAAAACTGCCTCAAACCTCAGCCATTTGCTCGTGTCACTTCAGCCTGTCTGGGTGATTTATGCAGCCGAGGACAGGGAGGTTATTTTGCTGTTGTTTCAAAACCAGGGGCAGGAGAGCAGTGGGATGGAGACATATTTCATTTGTGATTTGGCTCCTGCCACCTGGGAGAGGCTGGGTGACAGGTAGGAAGAGCAGGTATAATTCATCTCCTGGGCTGGGAGGAGCTGAAGCCTGAAAGCAGATCTCATGGCAGGAGTTTGGAGCATCTCTGTTGTAGCTGGGGGTGATGCTCAGCTCATACGAGGGGGTTTGGAGTGGGAGGAAAGGTGACACAGCCCCACAGTGGGGGGACCAAGCCTTGGCAGCCTCTTCCCCGAGGTTCCCATGCTGAGGATGGGAGCAGGGAGTTCAACAGCAGCTTTCTGCGGTGTGCAGAGCACAGCAATTCCCAGCGCAACCCAGTTCTCCCGCTACATTAATGAAATGGGACAGGAACATGGACCTGGCTTCTCTGCGTAAGAAATCAACTGGAATGTGGCTCTTTTCCCGAGCCCTGCTGCTTCAGCAACAGGACTGGAGGAGAGGTGGGAGGAGAATATCTCTGGATTGAATATAATGAAAATAAATCTATCAGGTCTATGGCAGCAGACGGGACCCTGCTTAGGGAACAGCAGGTCCAGCTCAATCTCTGGGAGCTGTAACTTTCCGGCTGGCTCAGAGCCCGCTGGTGGCTTTGCACAAAGTGTTTTGGGAGGTGCAGGAACGATGCGGGTAGGTGAGACAGCCTGGGAAACAGTGATAGATGAGGCCATGCTTCAGGAAGCTGGCATATGCTTGACGATGAGCCTATTATGCTGGATGCTAAATACCAAATGGTGATTAAACAGTGGTGGAGGTGAAGAGCTTGACTCGTTGGGCAGGTCCTGGGGGCTTCCTCTAGAGCTGCACAGAGGTGTGGGGGCTTCATGGATCTGGTGCTTGGCTTTGTCACACGCGTGTTTTCAAACAACCTAAGCAAAGTGGGTATTTCTACGAGCAGTAAAAGTAAGAACACTGTTCTCCTGTGGTGCTCTTCCAGGGTTGGTTTCTTTAGTGTCCCACAGCGGGCAGAGATTCCAGTTCATGGTGGGGTGACCTGCTTCTTCTCCCCCATCACTGCTCCTATACAACATGCAAGGTGGAAGAGATGTCCAGGGCAGAAGTCAACTTGCCCAGCTCCGGGCTGCGTGGTCAAACCTTGCCCCAGTGGCTCGGCAGCGAGAAGCTGAGACATCCCTGGGGCAGCCCCTTCCTTGGGTCATTCATTAGAGGTTTGCTCCTGTCCTGTTGTGATCTGCTGGACTTTGCTTTGCTGCGCCCCGCCAATGCCCCGGGCTGTTTACATGCAGGGATTTGATTTCAGGTCCATCTCTAAGCCTTGCAGTGTCTTGCAGTGACATTTCCCTTGCTAAATATCAGCACAGGGATGTTTGAAAGCCAGAGCAAGGAAGGACAGAGCGAGAGATGCAGGATGAAGGATGGGAAAGGGCTGGAGGAGAAGATTAGGGGAACAGTAATAAGAAGTGAAAGGAAAGCAAAGTCCAAATCAGGCCCCTTGCAGGAATGAATACCAGGATGGTTGGGTGATCAGGCGAGGCTCCCGCAGATGCTGCAGGATCATACACAAAGCAATTAAATACTTTCCTGGGGGAATGGCTTTACTGGAAAGAATGAGCCACTTTGGGCCTCTTCCAGTCCCTGCTATGTTTAAAAATTCCCAGCAACCTGAGCCCGCTGGTGGTTGAAGAAAACAGCCAGGACTTCTTAGAGGAGCAGGGCAAAGCGGTGCATTGCGGGGTTGCAGGAGGGGTGTTCAGCGTCACACAGCTCTGCAAGGATGGGGTGTTGCAGGGAAATGAATCTCTGCCTCGGCCCCAAAGTGTCCCAGAAATTCAGCATTCGCAGTGTCCTGGTGAAGGACAAAGTGATGGCTCTGCTTGAAGCCATGGTGAGTGGATGGAAGGTGTGTCAGTGGGGAAATATGGTGCCAGCCGGGCTGGAGACCCTCTGGTGCCTATGCGGCACTTGCTGCAGGATGCATATTAGGTGTTTGAAGCACTTGGTCGCTCTCCCCATGGCTTCACTGACCTGTGTGGCGCTGAGCCCTTTGAGTCTAGGGGTTCTTCCAGTGGTAGATTGTGTGCTCAGTGGCTCTGCCATACAGCAGAGTTAAACCCAAGGTCCTGGTCCCGAGATGTTGCTGGCCACAAACCAGCAACTTGCTATGAGAAGTGAGTGTCTCTGCTTTCCCTGGCACCTCTCCTGGTCACCTTTTGGCGTCATTTCAAAAGATCTCTGGAAATGCAAAAGCAATTATTCCTCAGTTCAAACGAGCAGGTCTGGGAGAGCCAATCTCCCCATCTTGTAGAATGATGCTGGAGCAGATTCACAGCACGGAGCTGGGGGATGCTCTATTGGTGCGGTTGGATCCATGCTGTGCCACCCAGTGCCACTGGTGACCACCTGGCCCTGTGCTGAAGCACCAGGGGTCCTGTAGCTGTGGCTGTGGAGCAGCCAGGGAGATGTGCAAGAGCTTGAAGTGCAATTTGCATTTTAATAAAGAAAGTTGTATTTTCTCAGTAATTTGCATTTAGATCAACCGTGTTTCATAACTGAGCATCCCTCTTAAAGGGGCGCTCAGAGCTTTTCCCTAACCCAGGGGGGAAGGTTAGAGGGGACTTGTACTTATTCTGGTCAAACTGGGGGCTACTAATGTCACTGGGTAGACGCAGGCATGCCCAGACCTTGGTGAAACCAGGAAGAACTGCTCTTTGGGGAAACAGTAGCAGAGAGAATCATTTGTAGTGCAGACAATGTAAGGAAATTACCAATTTTTAAACCTGTTTTGGATGAATAGGAGTATTCAGGTTTTAACAAGTTTGAAGCTTTTCTCCTTTCAGCTCCTTTTCGTACTAAAACCACTCAAGCTCCAGCACAGAACCCAGGATCTTGAAAAGAGATGGCACTTGTGAAGGCAAACAAGAAGGACGTGTTCTGCTCTGAGTGTGCTGGAAAGCTTCTCCCGCTCCCAACGTAATGAATTTTTACTGCTGCTGAGGCTCCTATAAAAAGCCATTTTCCAAGGCAGAAGCCATCGCATCAGAGCCCTGTTTCACTGGGTCTCCGGGTGATGCAGCTGAAGCTACTTGGTGCTGCCTGTTCTGCCTCCTGTGCCCACCCTCAGCATTGTCCCCTTGGGGTACCCAGAGCCCCCTGCACTGAGGGGAGCACCCACATGGTTCTGTTTGCTTGTGGTCACTTTGGTTTGCAGACAGAGAGTGTTCCATCAAATCTGCTGCTGCCTTTCATCCCTGGAGAGCTGCCTGGGGGCATAGCCTTTAAGCACCGCTGATTTAGGGGATTTGGAGCCTTTCACAGTCCTTTTGTTTTGGGAATGGACAGGTCTCCTTCTAGGGTATGGATTTGAGTGCTTGGAGAGGGAGAGATGGATAGGGTGTGGACTTGGATGCTCCAGCCCTTGATACCATGAAGATGGGCTACAGCACATTCATGCTCTTTGAGCTGGAGCAAAACGCGCCTGTGATGTGCTGTTGCTATTCATTCATTGAAGGGTAAAAAGCTCAAACGTCAATTTTACTGTTTAACGTTTTTCAATGAGGTGAAAGCACAGGGAGGAAGGGATTTGCTTCCTGTCAGATG
Organism: Psilopsiagon aurifrons; assembly: GCA_025447955.1. Lineage (NCBI taxonomy): Eukaryota > Metazoa > Chordata > Aves > Psittaciformes > Psittacidae > Psilopsiagon > Psilopsiagon aurifrons. The sequence continues at coordinate 4,978 of JAOEHY010032187.1, forward strand.
CCAGGGTGTTTAGGTGGGAGGATCATGGACTAAATCCCACCCCAGTTAAAATCCATGTGCTCCCCAAGGAGATGGGCTCAGAAGAGGGCTCTCAGCTCTGCTAAGCAGAGACATCTCTTACAGCGTAACCTGGCTGAGGGAATACAAATCTCTATTGCTGGCCAAGGAGGTGCACAGTCTCTATCTAGGAAGTGATGGCCATGAGGATGTGACTTGGCTGCTCCCCATGTCCTGCTGAGCTGAAGGATGCTGGCATTCCACAGTGATGCTGCGTCTCCATAAAGGATGGGAGAGGGACGAAGGGGAGGTTGAGTAACAGTGGATTATAATTCAGGTTGATTTCCTCCCAGACTCTTCATTTGCTGAACATGTCACCAGCTGTGTAGTATATGGGGTGTTGCGTATCCATTTTCTGCGATGCCAGGCTATAAATAAAGAAAATAAATGTTGTGACTGTTAATCAGCTGCTGCTCACCCAAATGAGCTCCCTATACATTTTCCTGTTCTATAATTACTTGTCACCTCTTGGTAGTTTGTAACTTTGCGGTCTGTGATTCTGTTAGGTGGTGGCTTTCCCCCCTTCCTTTGACATGATTGATCTGTTAGTTGAGGTGTTGTGGAGCTGAGGGATAACAACTTCCATTCGGAGCCGTGTTTTTAATGTCCAGAACAAATACTCAGTGATATCTGGTGCAGTTCCTGCAAACAGACTTTTTACAAGCCTATGTTGATTTAAGCCTAGCATCGTTGCTGGAAGGTGGTTGAAGTGATTCTGGGAAAGCAAGAGCTGGTGCTGAACACTATCCCCATTTCCTGACTGTTTCGTTTCCTACAGCTTTCCAGCACTCTGGAGATGCAGCACTCAGCTCCCTGGCCTGGCCTGCATTCACCCCAAGCTGCCTCTCCTCTGGGATTTGGGTTGGTCACCCAATTTTGCAGGTGGGAAGTGGAGGCAAGGAGCATCCCAGCCAGCAATCCTGAATCCCCCTATGGAGGCTGGGGCAGGAGGCAGAGGAAATTCCCTGTGAGTGATCACTTTTGGTGAGGACTGCTTTAAAACTGGTGAGTCTAATGGGTGAGAAACAGTGGTGAAAGCACAGTGGAGATTCTCAGCCAGGCCTTCCAAGCTGGAAACCAGAGGCAACTTCATCTCCCTTCCCCTTACAAAGAGAACAACTGTAATTTACACACCAAAGACCCAGATAGGCTGGAACATCTTGTGGCAGGAAAGTATTAACTGCAGCTTGGAGTCACAAGGAGCCGCCCAGGGATGGGTATATTAGAGGGGAGGCTGCCAGGATGGATTTTTGGGGAGGAAGGCAGGGAAAACAAGTGCAGGTTGGTGGTGAATGCATCCCTCGTGCCTCCCCGAGCTGCCTGCTGGAGCTGTGTGCCACACACGGATGCCTTGTGCTGTACATCCACTGAAACCTTCCTGTACAGGCGTTTGAAGGCAGAATAAAAGACTAAATTTGTAATGCAGTAAAGGATAAAACACAATGGGGAAGTCGGGTTGCTCTGCAGGAGGAATAATAGGTCTATTAGGTGAATACGTTTTCTGTGCACCCAGCCAAAACGTTTCATTAAAACAACGGGGCTCCTCCCTCCCCTGCTGGTAAATGAACCTCTGCGGAGGGGATGGAGCTGCTGAAAGCATTAGTTTTCCAAAGCTTATGGCAGGAAAAGCTGCCAGGTCCTTCCCTTTGGGCAGCATTGGGTCATTGCTGGAGCCCCCAGGGCAGGGAGGTGGGCCCTGACCTTTGCTAATTCATGCAGGGGCCTCATATCACCTCTTTTCCATCAGCTCGTGGCCTGTGTTCAGTTTCAGACAGTTGATAACCTCTTGTCTTTGCCCTGAGTCTGTCCAGGAGGAGCCTGAGGGACTGCAGATCCCACCAGAGCCTCCAGCCTGTCCTTTGGCTGTCCAGCAGCCAGCAAGGACAGCATCCTCCTGCCAGCGACTTCTGGTCTTGTAGGGTCTGAGGATGACAGATGTGGATTTGGGGCTTCTATAGTGGGATGTGGAAGGGCAGAGTCCAAGCATCCATCTCGCTGTAAGCACACCCAGCCCTTGAACGCCTCCAGGCCCTGGCATCACCAAAAACATGGCATTTCAGTGCAGGGCACAGGGGATGAAAAAGCATTGCTTGTGTTCACAGAAGATGGGGGATCAGATGCTTCAGGCCACAAACCAGCCTCATCGCTCAGGGCAGCACTGGCAGAGGGAGAGGGATTGCAGAAGCCCTTCTGAAAGGGTTTGGGTACCTTTCTCTGCAGGAGCAGCCACTGCTGTAGGGGTTTGGTGGTGGTGCTTGATGGGATGTGCAGCCCAGCCTTGGGGCCACCAGCAGATCAACGAAGCCCAAATCAACCAAACATCCCTTGTGTGAACATTGCTGTGGTCCCCATGTGCCAGGGGACAGCAACTCACCACCTGCACTTAGGGGGACACCAGGGACTGAGTGGCTGTAAATAGAGACCATGCCCTGCAGTGAGCAGGCTCAGCCCGGTCACTGGAAAGATCTTACTGCAAGTCTAGTGCAGCCTTATGCTTCTCCACAAATTATTTATCAGGATAAATAATTCTATATTGGGACCATGGTGGATGCAAATGATTTAATTAATAATACACGCTTCAAAAGGAATTTGCGATTTAAAGCGCTATATAAAAGCCCGGTATTAGCAATACTTATATTTATTAATTAATTGCTGGCTCTCAAAGTCTCCATGGTGAATAATTTCCCATCTTTTTCATTTTTAATTCATTTCTGTGGCTCTGGGGAGAGGAAAGGTGACCTTGCAGTGATCCATGTGGAAGGTGCTGGCTCGGGAGAACCCCTGGCTGGGCTGTGGCTTCTGTGTATAACCCCTGAGACTCAGGGATTAGGGGCTGTGATCTTATGGATGGGTTTTGTTCACTTGGTTTGGTTTGTACCTCTCACCTGGGACTGCCTTGCTGCTCCTTTGAGCTCTGTGTTTGGCTGCTGTTTAGTGAAGCCGCTTGCAAGCTAAGAGGTGATGCGCTTGTGCCAATTCCCTGGGTGGGATTGAGGAACCTTGAAAAGCCTCACATTCTGCCTCAGCAATTGGGGTGTCCCAAAAGCCTCTGCTTCCCACTTTGGCTGCCACCTCCATGGAGATCAGGACTCCAAACTCTGCCTTTCTGGTCTGGGAAACGCAGCCCCCATGGTATCCCATCTTTTACCATGAAAAGGTGCTGAGCTTCAAGAGGGCCTTGACAAGGCCAGGGGGGGCAGGAACAGGCACTTTCCCCTTCACAAAGTGTCCTGGGAGCCGATCCTGCTCCTGGCATCCCCCTTGGCTGGAGCATCCCACCGGCTGGACCGCAGGCAGGCAACTGGAGCGCGGGGCGCTGTGCCCTCACTCTGCTATGGAAACGCTTCGTGTGACATGTGAGGGCTGACACTTCGCTGCCTGCTTCTCCAAGCCTGCAGAACGTGGGTGCTCGGATCCGCAGCATATGGTGCGAGTCACTCAGAGTGCGCCCAGCAGGAGCAGTCACTGGAAAATGGGTCGGGAGCGGAGGAGGAGGGAAGCGGTGCTGGTGCTGCCGGTGCCATCCTGCAGGCACCCACCTTTGGGAAGTGATGCCAGGCAGGAAGCATGATGGAAGCTGCTCTGTGGGTTCCTCAGGGGGTCTGGCCAGTGCTGCTGCTGGGGTCTTATCTAGTCCTTGGGGTGGGAACCCATCTGGGCAGTGGTACCAGCCACTGCTGGGACCAGAGGTGCTGGTGACTGCTGGTGCTCTGGGATAAAGTGCTGTCGTGTGGCTCTGTGCAAGGAGGCAATGTCATTTACTGTAGTGATAGGACAAGGGGTAATGTGTTAAACAGGGGGAGTTTAGATGGGATATAAGGGGAAGTTCTTTACTGGAAGGGTGGTGAGGCACTGGAATGGGTTGCCCAGGGAAGTTGTGAATGCTCCATCCCTGGCAGTGTTCAAGGCCGGGTTGGACAGAGCCTTGGGTGACATGGTTTAGTGTGAGGTGTCCTTGCCCACGGCAGAGGGGATGGAACTGGATGAGCTTAAGGTTCTTTCAAACCCTGACTATTCTGTGATTCAATGGTTCTATGTCCTTGTGTTTCCAAAGCTCCAGCATGGCTGCAGTTCTACCATGTGTCTTGTCAGAAGTCAAAATTCATCCTGTGCAGGTAAAGATTCCCACATTAGCACTGCTGTGGGTATCCCAGGACAGTCTCTGACACATGTACAGTGCCTCAGGGAAACGCTGTGCACAGTAACATCCCTGCTTGCCAACGAGGGTGTGGATTAGAGGCAGACCTGGGAGTCAAATGCTGTGCCTGTCCCTGAAGTTACTGTGGAACTCAGTGGGGTTTCTGTGGGGATTCGTCTTCTGCAGCCTGTCTTCTAGGAGCTGATATCTCTTGGTTGGATCCTTCTTGCAGTTCGTCATCACAAGTTATCATTTACCCCCAAAGCCACATCTTGCTTTTAATCAGTCTTTACCATTCAGGCACTCTGCAAACTACTCCCTGGATGGCAAAGTGTTATCCTTCTTAATGAGTGGGACTTGGGGGACATGGGAGAGCGGAGCAGCCCATTTCTCTTCATCACCATCAATAGATCAGAGCAAATCAGTTTTGCAACAGCTTTAATAAATTGATTCAATTTGGTGAGCCAAAAAAAAAAGAAGGAGAGATTAAAAAGTGAAGGAGGAAATAACATGGGATGCTTCTAGCAATTGTGGTGGATGGTAAATCTCTTCTTTATTACTCCTTTATTATTTCTTGAAACTGGAGTTTAAATAATTAAACAGAATAAATGGTGGATGAATATTATTTTCAAGTTTTATTTATTGATTCTCAAAGGACAGATGTGCTGGGAGACCCAGGCACAGAGGAAACTAATTCCTCCAGTGGTGTAAATCAGAGCAGGATCATTAACATGAATGCTATTTAAAGGAGATTTACACCAGCGAGGCACCCAGCCTCCTAATTTAGGGAGGAAAACATGGAAAACTCTGTGGATTTTAATAATTTTTCATTCTGTCTTCTGTGTGATTAATTTATTTTCCAATTTAAGAGAACATCAGGTTTGGGTTTGGCTTGTTGGGTTTTTCTTTGTAATTTAAATACATTTGTTGACAGTGCTGCTCACTGTAAAGGTCTTGTCAGGAGATTGAGGCTGGAAAAGCTCCATGTGCCTGCAGGCTTTGCTCACAGCATCTGCCAGGCCGGGCTGGTACCGGGTACCCTGACAGAGGAGATGCTGCATGGCAACCTTGCTCTTGATGACCTCCATCTTAGCAGTGTGTTTATTCCTTTACAAGTACAGATGAGACCCCGGCCCCTGGAACACATCCTGATGCGGTTCCGAGCCTGATGCAGTGCCAGGCGCCAGAGGCACCAGATTGTGTTTGGAGGAACCATCCTGTGATGCCTTCGCTGTTCTCAATTACTGCTTCAATCTCAGGTCGCTGCTGACCCATTACACACACCATGGGGGGGGTGTCTCACCTTCCACAGGACATCTCTGGCACTGGGATGTATTTGGCAGGCAAAGGAGAAGGAGTCGGCAGCCTGGAGAAGCAGAAGAGTGTGAGCTGGTATTAACAGTGGGGCCAATTAAGAAGACGAGGAATTAAGTCAATCTGACACCTGTAAGTAAATTAACCCAAGCAAAACATGATGTTACATGAAATTTCTGCTACACGAGGAGTGTCATATGGATGAAGCAGCCCTGTGAGCAGATAAAGAGGTGGTTCCCTGCGTTATCCAACCTTGCCTGTGTGTTAAAACCAATTAGGGCATGTCGTCGGTGCAGCTGTAGTTGATGATGGGCCCTAGAGCTGGAAGCACTCAGTTTTCAGGAGTCCCCAGCTTGTCTCAATCCAGGTGAGTCTCAGCATCACAGGAAGGAGTTTCTTGTGCTCGAGTCACTCCTGAAATACAAGCACTGGGAACGCAAGGCTGGATGTGAAGGTCTGACTTTTATGGCTTCATTCTCCACTGATGAGTTTGGATGGGGTTGTGGGAAGTTATTTTGTTCCAGCAAGATAGGGAGAGTCTCGGGCGTCGGAAGCTTGGCTTGGGTCCCTTCTCATCTATTACCAGCCTGGAAATGACAAATCTGGCTGTGACTTGTAGCTATTGCAGTGGAGCAGAAAAGCAGTTGGCACCTCTGATCCATTGCTGTTCATTTCTCTCCTGTGCTCCCTGATAAGACTGGCAATTGGTATTTGGGGAGCATGAGAGCGGTGCTTTTGTGGCTCTCCCAGCTTCCACCAGCAACACCTGCATTGCAGTGTGCCGTGAGGCTGTTTTCGCAGAGATAAACTAGGGAGTTTATAAGATGGTCTGGAAAATTCCCACCTGGAATTTGGGAATTGCCCTCGCAGGGCACATTTGCTACCAGATGAAGGAGGATTCACCGTTGTCCTCGGAGACGTGTGAATCTTGTTATCTCCCTGCCTGGAGAGCAGGGTGGAAAGCAGGAGGCTGGGCTGTGTCCCTGCCTTTGCCAAAGTGTGTCACATTAATCTTTCCTTGTGAATGTGTGTGCCCAGCTTTAAAAGGGGGACAGTCATCACCTGCCTTTTGGAGAGGGGATTAGTGTGCTTAGGAGGAGCTGTGCGTGGGATTGAGTTTTGCTCCCACGCTTGCAGCAGGGGTGAGATTTGGTCCTTCAAAATGTCTCTTGATAAACAACAAGTAATGATGAACACTTATTGTTATTCCCCCTTTTTTCCTCTATGGGAGCAGATGATATTGCTAAGTGACCAAATACTCATTTGACCCTTGAAAATGCAATAGTCATGTTTAATTCATGTCTTTTATTTATAGATTTAGGCTCCTCTTGTTTCTCTTCTCAACATGAGGCTGCAGAGGGGAGGGAGTTTGGCCACAGCCACTCGAGGAGCAGCCTTTGGGCCTGTGCTGCAGCAGGGATGCTGTCGGGTGCTGCGTCACCTCCCTTTGCGCTGCTGAGGGCTCATGAGGCAGCAAACATGGGGTGGTTTGCAGCCAAATAGCACAGATGGGTTTGGTGGAGCACTCACAACTTGGTGCCCATCAAACCAAAGGGTTTCCAGTGGTATTGGCATCAAGCAGGTTCCTCCAGGAGAGCAGCCCAGCAAGATGGTGAGGAAGGAGCCACATCTCCCTATCCCTCATCCCACTTGCCCCATGACTGAGCCTAAGAGTTGGAGCAAACTGGGCTTGGGAAAAGCTCTGCTGCATGCCCATGGTCCAGCAAAGCCATGCAAGGAGCCTAGTGCAGGGCAAGGATGTGTGAAACCAGGAAGCAATTAATCATATTAGCAAGGACATCATCTAAAAGCCACATATCAGTGACAAAAACGATTGAGTGGTGCTGGACAGAAGCAACATGGGCAGAGTCGGCTCTGCCGTCACCTCTGGGAAGAACAGTTGTTGGCAGGGAAAGGCCATCCCGGGATGTGTAACCAGGGCCAGATGAGCAGGAGGACAGGGACACGATCCTTTCTCCCAGCACAGCACTGGTTAAACCTGGTAATGCAGATAGCTGTGGGCAGAGCATCAGAGAAAGGAAATGGAGAAGAAGCAAAGGGAGGGAATTGCAGCCTGGAGGAAGATAAAGGGTTTAGAGAGGATGGCTGCAAAGAAAGGGATTAGAGGAAATTAAACATGGACAGACTGGAGATGGAGGCAGGGGAAGGGGAATATGGTCGTGCTGGTGCGAGGGCGTGTTGCAGAGCAGGGGAATTGCTCTCATTGCTGAACGAAGCAGGTGCTGGGAAGAAGGAATGGCATTAAATGGAGCAGGAGGCTTAAGCACGGCAAAGGCCAGGCAGGCACTCCAGCACTGGGACTAGTTCTGGGCTGAAACCAACCAGCTCAAGAGCAAAAGGGTCGGAGGAAGCAGGAAGATGTCAATTCCTGCTGGGAGAAGCCTTAATGTAGTATATACTTCATGAATCCAAAGGAGCTTTTAGTAGAGCTCTTCTGCCTCTGGTTTTTCAACCTAGCAATTCAACATCGGCACGCACATGACTCTTACCTTGGAAAAACCTCTTGCAAGGGGCAGGCAACCTGAAGCATCATCAGTTGCCTTAAACTTGGCAGCTTGTTCAGCCAGGGAGATGGAGAGTGCTTCCATGCACCAGCTGGAGGCTTACCTTGCCCTGGGTTCTCTGAAGATGCTGGACGGCCGATCCCTGTAGTGCAAATGTTGAGGGCAGGATTGAAGGCTGTGGGCAGACGAGGGTGCTCTCGCATGTCCCAGCAGTGCTGTCATATGGTGAGGGAGAGGACGAGATGGGCCCTGACAAAGGCAGTGTCGCAGCAGTGTTGTTGTGTTGATCAGAGGTGACTGTGCCAGGGTGAAGAGTGAGTAGATGTGTTGAGAAGTTCCACAGAAGCCATGCCTGAAAAGGATGCTGCCGGAGGAGAAAGTGCCAGACCATGGTTTGACCCCTGGTGTTCCTCTCCCATTGCCTCTTCTTAAAGAACAGGGAAGAATTAAATCCCATAGGTGGCTTATAAAAGCCAACTGAAAATGTCCTTTATTAAATTACCACCCTATTGATCTAGCAGTCATCCAAAAGGGGATTGATTGAGGATTTAAACAGACCCACGGCCAGGTCAGACGTTCAATTAATGTGCATAAACGGGCAGTGGAGAAGCAATTTACAGAGTAAGCCAAGCAAAAGATCAATCCTGTTTTGCCTTCCATGCCACAGTTGCTTCTGTATTTATTTTTATGTTGTTTCATCTTTTTTTCCCCTGTTCCTCTTATGATAAGCATGTTGTTGAGAGGCAGCACTCGAAGCACAGCTTCTTCCACTCTCGGAGCCATCGCTCCCTTCCTTTGGGCCTCAGCAAGGAAACATTTGCAGAAGGGTCAGGGAAAGCCTCATTGCCTTGAAGGAATTGCCCCTGAGGGTGGTTTTAGCAATGTAAATCCCAGATTTCTCCTATAGAAAAGGCATTATGCAGCAGAAGACTCGTTGTCTGCTTTGAGTATTCATGTGGCTGGTGAACCCTGAGTCTGGGGAAGATTTTGGGGGAAAAAACAGACATTTTCTCTATTGATTGTTTCCTCCCACCTCTTCACCATGTGATAATTCCAGCTGGCTGCCAGCGGCAAAGAGACTGCGATGGATAAACAAATACTGAGCTTCGCTCTGGCCTTTCTGAGGAATGCACCAAAAAGCATTCATCCCATGGACACGGCTGGAGCGGGAGCCAGAGGAAAGCATTTGAAGGCAAATCACTGCTGTGTGTGTGAGCAAACCACAGGAAATACTCTCTAGCTTTTTTCTCTAGACTTAGCAAGAATCCTGATAAGAAATGCTGATCTCCAAGGGCCAGCAACCCAGCTCCAATGGCTCGAGGGCTTTGCTCCTCATCTCCCATAAGCCAGAGGTAGGTGGCATCACCCCACGCATGTAAAGGGGGTCACCTGTGGTTTGAAGTGGTCTAAGGAGGGCTCAGAGCCAGGCTGCCAAGCCCCAGTGCCTGGGGATGGCTGAACTGTGGTGTTGCATGGCTCCAGGCAGAGCTGGAGGTGCTGAGGGCTCCCTGTGCTTGATGCACCATCCATGCAGACCAGCCAGCTCCTTCCCTGGGCAGTCAGCAGGACCTCACAGCACTGACAGTGGGACCTTGGGAAAAGGCTGGACACACTGGGGCAGAATTGGAGCTCAGTCCCCTGTGCTCGTTTCTGCTTATTCAGCTTTTGCTAAGCAGTGGCCAAAGCCTCCTCCATCTCCGTCAAGCAGCAGAATGGACTCAATCTACTGCACTAGAGGGCTCAAAAACATCCACGTGAGCTCTTGACCTTCCCTTCACTGTCTTTGTCCTCTGCTGCTCCTTGTTGGGCAGATGTGAGGTCCCCAATATCTCCACAGTTTGGGCACATGAAGAAGGATACTTTCCTCTCACTGACCCGAAGCTGAGCAGTCTCCTTCTGTCCTGCCAGACTCAGCCATTCCCTGTGCTGCTGCTCCATGTGACAACGCGACTTAGTGCATCTCCTCCGTGTTCTGACCTGGCATCACCAGTGAGTCACTGTGGCCTCTCCTTTCCTTAACCCTGGCACTACAGCTCCTTCCCTAGTGCTGGCGGGAGGGAACATGCTTAGAGCTAAAGCCATAATCAGGAGGGTGTCATTGCAAAGGCCTGCAGCGGGCTGGCGGCTCCTTTCCCTGCTCCCATCCATGTGATACAGTCACTTTTGAGGGAGATAAACTATTGAATGGGTGAAATGTTCTGTGAAGAGTTAATAAAAATGTATCTCCAATAAGAATGTGCTGGGGCTTTTTACAGCATCTGAATGGAGCTGCTCCTGTGACAGACAGAGAGATCTCATCTCCTTTTCCTTTTCTTTTCCTCCTTTCTTTCTCCTCAGGATTGCTGTTCCTTTCCTGCTCCAGAATAGCTGTGCAAGAACAGATCTGCACCCCAGCAGCAAGCAGGAGCCAAGCCAGTGGGGGAACAGGTAATCTCTTGTAACTCAAGGATGGGGCAGCAATGAAAAGGGGTATTTTAATTGTAATAACTCTGCTCCTTGGGATTTTTGGAGCCAGGATGTTATTTTATGTGTTACTTTGTCCCTGGTAGCATAGGCTGTGATTTAATGGGATTCTGCATTAATAAAATAACATGCCTTCTTTCTCTCACACTTGTCCTTCCTTTGGTAATAATCAGGTAAGTGGAGCATGTCATTAATGGGCTGTGAGCTCCTGGGTGCGATAGGACCCACATGTCACACTTTTACCGGTGCTTCCATTCCCTTTTCCTGTGTCTTTACAGCTGTTGAGTGCTTTTAATCCCCTAAAGGTGATCCCTGCAGCATTCCACCCTCTCTAGGGCAACTGAGCCCTTGGCTTTGTGGTCGGCTTTGTGGTCTGCTTCCTCAGGATGTGGTCTGGCTCCTAGGATTTATCCAGGACCTTGCAACCACCTTGGGCAGCCCAAGGCGCAGGACAGTGAGTGTTGAGGTGCTGATTGAGATGCTGCCCATCGCACAGAGCCTGGCAAAGGTCCACAGCGCTGAGGAAAGTCACTACTAGGGGCAAGCCCCTCTGCCTTGGGCTGTGGGGCCATCCCTGCTGCTCCTGTGATGGAAAACACTCAAACCTCTTCTTTCCCTAAGGACAAACTCACTGAAGCTCATCCAGAGCAGCATCACAGCCCCTTCAGGACTCTAAATTTGGGGGGCAGGAGGAAAGAAGTGATTTATATGTAAAGTTGGGATTTTATTTGCATTTTAAATCACTCTCTCTGCTAAACTAATGGACCCCCTATTTATAGATGACTCCAACATAAAGTGACTGCTAATTACTACAATTAATATAGCGTTAAAGGCTTGCCAGCCAACTCCACTGCACTTGCATCGCCTACTCATTTTCAATTAAGGCACATTGACAAGTAAAATACGCAGTTATTAAGAGCAGAGCCCTGTTGTGTAATTACATTTTTCTAAGGTCATTCATCTCCTGCAGTATCCAGTTTGCCCCACTCCGGCCATCGGGGGCAGGTTGGGATGGATAGGGGTAGAATTTGGGGAAAATACCAAAAAGTGAGATTCTTTTTGTGTTCTCATTGTGCCCTCAGGCTGTGGGTGCCCATCCTTGGACCATCGTGGACCATGGGTGCTCTGGGTGCCTGCAATATCTTCCTGCATCAAGGTAAGGCCATGTTTGTGGAGCTCTCAGGTGGGACCTCCCCTACGTTAGTCAAGTTTCCATGGTGTTCATCCCAACATTTATTAGTATTCCCTGAGCTCCTTGGAGACACCCAGGCTGAGCTGCCTGCTGAATAAGGCTTCTTCCTCCTCTATGACCAAGGAGCAGGAGCAGGAGGGCTCCAGGCTGTGCTCTGTGCACTTTTTGGGGGCAGAAGGAGAGCAGATCATAGGGGATGGAGATCCCCCTGTGCTCTCCCGCGGGGGAGCAGAGCAGCCTTTTCCTGCCCCACCAGCTCCCACATGCAGTGCTGGGAATGAGATTAGGGTGAATGCCAACAACAAGGCTGAATCCTGAAGTTAAGCCCAGGTACATTAACTCAGGACCACAGCAGTACAGTGCTGAGCCCCTCCCTTGCTTGGTGTTGTCTGCACTTTTTGGCTGTCAATAAAGGTGCTATCAGCAGTGGAGGGGGCAACTGCTCCGTAAAGTGAAAGGGGAGGATAAATATAGAAAAGCTAGTATTCAAAAAGGCTTAACAGCAAACAAGCAAAGCCCCAGAGCAGCAAAGGGGCATCAGCTCCCTATGGCCCTCATCAGCAGCTGATGAAGCCATGTGCAAAGCATCGCAGCAGTAGGGCACAGGCGGTGTCAAGGTGTAGTGCTGTGACTGTAATAAAGACAGACATGGGCCTTTAGCACTTCCAGGCTGATGCTTTGATTGACTGCCCAGGACTCGGTGCTGGCAAAGTGGCTGGAGAGTGCTGGAGGAGCAGGGAAGGCGGCTCGGAAGGGGTCAGCATCCTCATGGGCATCCCTGTGCTGGGCCCGCTGGGTGAGTTGCCCAGTACCATGTGAGGCTCAGGGTCTAACCCAACTCCTACCCATCCCATGGGTGTCCAACAGTGCTCCTCAGCCTCCTGCAATGAAGTCCTTGCTTTGCAGGTCTGGTTTAAAAACAACCCCTCTTTTATGGGTTGTTTTGGGGTTTCTTGGAGCTCTGAGCTCTGTCTCCTCTTTTTGGTCCATGGTTTGGGCTTTGTCTCTGGCTGCTCAGAAGTTCTGCATCTCCTTCAGCTTCCTGGGTACTTTCTCAGCCAGGGCTATTCGTCACGGCCGCTGCTCATCTGTGTCTAGCCAGGTATTACAGCACTCCACTGATTCCCATAACTCCAGGGCTTAAGCACCCAGCATGGCCCATGGCGCTGAGCAGCAGTAAATCTCCAGGTCCTTGTTTGTCTCTGGTTTTATTGACAGCACGGAGGGATGGCCGGGGCCACGTGCGAGGAATGAAGATGCCTGAGGAGCTCTGTGCAGGGGGATGGCCAGCAGCACTCACTGTTCGTCCGCGCTTTGGGACACCTTCCTGCTGCTCTCTGGAAGGGGTTGGCTTCTGCTTGGGCTGCAAACATAGGAGCAGGACCTCATCCGGGCCCTGCTCATCCGAAGAGTGTTTATGATGTTTAGACCCTTGGAAAATGACCATCATCTCCCTCTCCTCTCCCTAGGGCTCAGCTCCTTGGCTTCACTGACACAAACGCATCCCAGTGCTGGAGACCGAGAGAGAGACCGAGAGTTTGCCAGAAAATAATCCTTTGGGAGCTCCCTCCTCTCTCCAGGCAGTTTAATTGGGTGAGCTCAGGGTGGCTTCAATTGCTGTATTCAGTGTGCAGTTTCACCCCTTCCTCTCTCTTTTTAGTCCCATCTGCCTCCTTCCCCTCCCTCCTTCCTGGCACCATTTATCTTCTTCCTCCTCCAGCATCCCCTTCTTGTTTCCCCCCCAGTATCTATTGGGAATGGTGACAGGCTAAAAGCTGGAATGCTGTTTTGAGGATGATGAACTGGATTCCTTGGGATCACCGGGGGGATTTGTGCTGGCAGTGAGTGGCAAAGCTTCTGTTGCTGGTTTGTGCTGGTTGGTGATGTCCAGTGGGACATGGGCTGTGCTTTCTGAGTTACTCTTAAAGAGGTTGGAGACCATGTGGGGTTCATGGTGTCATGTTTGTGTATGGCACAGACCGCACTCAATTTGTCTCAGCTTTTGCTTGGTCTCATCCCAGAGTTTCCTTCAGGGATACTATGGGTCTGATTCTCAGTGATGTGAACAGGCAGCATCCTGGAGTGCTCCCAGGGTGGCACTGGGTGCTTGAGGGTGGTGCAGCAAAGCCTTGCCTGAATGGCTCTGGGGAGAGCTGCAAGGACAGTGGAGATGGAGACATTCCCAGTCCATCTCCCCCTCCTTCCTCTGTGGTCTGGAGCCCTTCTACCTGTTACCAACATCTCTCTCCTCTTCCATCCGCTTTCACCATCAGACCAGCTCCTCCAGCCTGGCCTGGTTGTGGATCTGCTTCCACAGAGGCAAAGCTCATTGCTGGAGAGTTTGGTCTGCGTCTTATGCAGTGTTTGGAAGCAAGAGGGAATAAGTGAGCCCCTTCCCTGGCCAGCACCTCCAGAGCTGTGGCTCGCTCGTAGTCCCCAGGGATGTGGCACAAGCATTCAAGCAGCACTGTGATGAATGAGGGATAATTTAACATGGCAGCTGAAGTACAAACTCTGTTTGTAATAAATACATAAACTAGTTAAAAATAAATTGATTAGCCAAGGATATCCTCTTAACATCTTTAAACTCTAACATCTGTTTGCAATAAATAATTCAGCCGGTAGATACTAATGAGGAGGCTGGGCTCAGTGGGAGCAGAGCTGCCAAGAACTGCATTGGTGGCTGCAGATGTGTCTGTGCTTCCTGGGCTCATCACGCGTGCGACAGCAACACGTGTGCCCAGCCATGTCCTGGTTGACACGTGGGACTGCATAAGTGGAGGAGCCGTGCTCCTGCATGGTCCTGTGCTCACTCACAGCCAGCCAGGCATGGTATAACCTGATCCTTGGGCTGCATCCCTGCGGATTTGTCCACATTTACATTATGTTATGGAGCTTGTTGGATGTTGTATGTGCACACTGTGGACACAATCAATGTGGAAGTCATACATGTGCTCTCTGGCACATCCGTGCCCGGCTGCAGGATCACTGGGAAGAAGCAAGTACTGGATCCCCCCGGGCTGGTCCCGTGCCTCACCTCTGGCAGCAGGAGGGGCTGTCACAGGCTCATAATTGTTGGGTTTCTCCTTTTTTAATCAGTGCTAACAGCTGCTGAGCCCAATGCATGAGGGGCTGCTCCTGGCAGAGAGCTGTCAGCTCAGGACCATCTCCCTGATCCACTGGAGGATCCACCTGGAGTCAGACCAAGGCTGAGAGTGATTAATGTGCTGGGGGAGCAGGGGGTACCAGCACCCCAGATAGGGATGAGGATGGGGATGGCCCCACTGGTACCCAACCAGGCTGCCTGTGCTCCTCCAGTGCTGAGCCAGTGCTGATGGCATTGCTTTGCCTCTGGGAAGTGCAAATCCTTCAGTGTGCATAGCCCAGGCAAGGCTGACCAGCTCTCAGCTCTGCAACGGCCTCGCAGGCAGAGGCAGGGCTGGAAGGGGCTGGAGGCAGGAGGATGCTGGAGCCCTGAGCAGGATGAAGGTGATGGGCACCCTGCAGCCTGTCCTGTGCAGAGGCCAGGCCTGTGTTCCAGTTCCAGCTCTGCAGACGGGTGCCGATGGGAAGGGATGTGCTGCAGGTTGCTGGTTGGAGCTGGCTGTAGGTGCCAGGGCGTGAATTGCTGCAGTGATTCAGTGCTCAGTCTGATGTTTCTGCTGCTGTGCCTGGGCTGTGCCGCAGTGGCAGAGCCACATCCCGACAAGCGTCTCCTGGATCCCTCTTCCGGGGTCAAATCCAGTCTTGGTCTAAGTCTCATTGCTTCCTACAGTCACTGCCCCCGTGGTCTCCAGCTGCTGCTGGCTTTCAGCTGAATTAGCAAGAACCAAGTTTATTGCTCTAAAAACTTGGATCCAAACATTGCTCTTTCCCTCTCCAGGCTGGATGTGTTGCCCCTTGCAGAGAGAGCATCCAAGGACTGAGTGCTCTGCCATGGGTTGCAGGGGCAGGACTTTCCCGAAACACCTCTTGGTGGTGCAGAGGTGCTGCACAGAGGTTTCCTTGTTGTTCACTTGGACATATGTGTGCAAACCTGGCCATGACTACAGCATGAGGCCACCCAACACTGCTGGTTTATTATTGCTGTGAAATAGTGGCTGATGACTGAAGTGTTCATCAGGCTCTTTATGGCCCTCTGGACAGTTACCCACAGGAAATACTTTATCTTCCATATCTTCTGCTGCTCTTTCAGCTGCTCACCTTCATCAATAGGGCTGGCCAGCAATGGGAACAGGCCCTTTCCACAGTGTTGGGTGGCTTGTCCCAAGGCTGGCATCTCCCCTGAGAGCAGGAGAAAGCATTCACCAGCCCCAGGCATGTGATGGAGTGAAAGGGAGAGAAGAGAACAGGAGAAATGATTGAGGGTCCTTATCCTGCCCCTGACCCAGACCTGGGAGATGGTCAGAGGGACAGTGTGGGCAGGAGGGAGATGGGTTTTGTGCGTGGTTGTCATCAAATGTCCCCCAGGTGCGGGGCTGGTCTCTAACTCGGTTCCCAGCCTGCTGCCTACAAGCATTGGTCCCTGCTGCTCCATCCTCTGCCAGAATTGCTCCCTGAGCTCCCGAGGCTGCAGCGAGGTGCTCTTCCCATTAATCACCCCCTCCTCATCAGTGTCTGCCCAGGAATTAAACTCATTTGTCACTGCTGCCCTGTTCCCACCCACCCCTCTGCTGCCGTGCTCATCTCACAGGGCTGGCTGCTTGTGGCAGCCCCGCAGCCTTCATCCCCCAACATCCTCGGGCACCACAGGCCTTATCCTGTCTCTAGCTGCTTAGAAATGCCCTAGGCCATGCTTAGAGCCATTTCTTCTGGCCCCCACCTCTATAGGCCCATCACAAATTGGGACACCCCAGAAGTGACTGCATTTAGAGGCAGCCCCTGAGCCTGGCGTTCACTGATGCTGATGCACCGGGATCAGCACTGAGATGGCACATTTGCTTCACCAAACCTCACTGGCAGATACCAACAAGTTTCTCGTGTCCTCCCTTTCCCTTCCCTGCCCCACAACCATCACTCACAGAGTAACAGGCTCATTCCTAGCGTGCTCCATGCCCAGCGCTCTGCTACCTCCACACACGGCTTCATCCTGCTCCTCTGAGTGGCTCTGCACTTGCAGCACAGCCCCTGGGAACCGTCCCACAGTGAGCAAGAGCTGCTGGTTAATGAGCTCCCGTTGCTCCCGAGCATCCCTGCAATAACACACAGCTCCTGCCTTTTAACTACCTACAAGTAATCACTCTGGCTCCAATAAAAAGCAAAGGAACAAGCCCCTGGTTGTGTTGTCAGCAATCATTTTCCTGGCTGTTAACCTGCTCCCATACTTTAATTTTTCTCAGCAGAACCCCAGATGCGGTGGGGAAGGATGGGAGCCAAGCGCCACTCCGACTTGTTGCCAGCTGCCGATAGCCACACATTGAGCCGTTCCTACTGCTCCCTGCTCAACCCACAGGCTGCTTTAGGGGCACAGAGGTGCATCCATGAAGTCTCTGCAAGCGACTTCCCATTCCCAAGCACTTATCTCAGCTACAAATTCTTATGAGAAAGGATGGAAAATGTGAATGAATGATTGGGATTTTTTGCATGAGTCCTAGAAAGCCCGTATTGGCCTCAGAAAGGCAGTTAATGCCCTTCAGCATCTTACAGCACAAAGCCCATACAGTCCTGTCTGAGGTGACAGCCTTGCTGGGCTATTCCCAAGGAGCTGGCTGTTTTCTTCTCTTGTTGCCTGTAAATCCCTGACATGCTTAAAGCCTCTCTCCTGATCAGGAGCCTAATGCCTGAGCCCTGAATAAACCTGCTCAAACTCCCCAGCTTAGCATGTTGAATGTAATGTTCTTAGCCAGCCTCATCGTGGCAAATCTCCATATTTCTCAGGGATAAATACTCACCTCTCCTCCCTCTTTCTTCTGCTTTAGGACTGATTTTCCACCGCGAGGCTGTAATAGCTGGAGGGACGCTGAGGCCACTAAAAAAAGTCTCTGTTCCGCTGTACCCTCTCTTGCAGGGAGGCTGCACACTCAGTGTGGTTTGCAAACAGCTTTAATAGGAATGGTGTTTGCATGGAATGGTGTTTGCATAGAATGGAGCTGGCGGAAATACCCCTGAGCATCTTCCAGCTGGGCTGGTCCAGCCTCAGTGCAGTGCATGGGTGGACAAGGGGGAAAAGAGTTGGTGGAAGGGGAGAGATTGGGAAGCTGATGGGAGGAGGAGGGAGACAGGCAGAGACTGTTCCTAAAGCACTGGGGAGGGAATGAGGATGTAGATCACCAGAATTGGCAAGGGACAGGCTATAAAGCAAAAATAAAAAGGTATTATAATTTATGATGCACAGTAAAAATATCCTGGGAACTGGATTATGAAGAAGAATTCATTCTCTTGCCAACTCTGCATATCTTTAAAGATGATAAATGACATTATGATCCTTCGTCAAGTAAGAGCTGGAAAATTCACTCCACCTTGGTGCTCGGTTCACATCCCCCCGTGGTCCTCCTGCTCCCCAAAAAGGGCTGCTGAGCCCCGACCTGACCCCATCACCTTGCAGGTTACCAGCCCTGGGCTGGGGATGCCCATCTTGAGCTGCTGCTGTTGCCCTTTACATTGTGCAGATGCATCCGAGTGTCTCTGGATGCCATGGCAGAGATAAGGAAAGGAACCCCGGGGTCACCATCACATGCAGGGTGAGTGCTTGGAGCGAGTGTGAGAAATTCCTTTTGTCGCATAGAGCCGCGTGGTCTTTGAACCAAGACCCTGACCCAGGGTAGGAGAAGAGGGCAAGGACCACTGCCATAGACCCCTTGTGCTGGCCCCGGCTGCAGCAGGAGTTGGCCTCTGCCCGGCTGAGAGCGGAGAAGCGATGTGTAAACATGGATTAGCTGCTCACAAGGTGGATTTAAAGAGTTAGGAGAGGAGAGTGAAGCCAAAACTTTCTTTAGACCCGCACAGGCAGCTCTGGCATCTCTTCCCTCCCCCCTGCACAAAGCCAGCCCCGCTGGATTTCTTCTTTGATAAGAGCCCTTGATGCCTCCGTGCCTCCAGGCACCGAATGAAAGGCTTTAATTACCCACTGCCAGGAGCCCGCGGCGCTGCTGACAGCGGGGAGCTGCCTCCTGCCCACACCTTGGCATGGAAAAACTTCCTACGGAAGGAGCCATTCCCATGTGTGCCGGCTGCTCTGCAGCTGGTGGGCAAATCCCTGCCGGCACCCCCAGGACCCGTTTTCCAGGGAGGGGGTTTTCCCTTTGCTCCCTCTTTCAGCTCTTGAGCACTTTCTTATCCTTCCTAAAGGATGTGACTTCAGCCCTGCAGCTTGTGCGAGCTCCTGCCATGGCTGGACATGGACTCTGCAGGGTTCTCTGCTGCCAGCTGCTCTTTATGGTGGAGTTTGAAGGCATCATCCTTTGGAGGACCAAATCCAACAGTACTGATGCCCACGGCACCGTGGTGGTCACTGGACCTTTCCCACTGGTGCTGTCTGCCCAGCACAGCACTGCTGCACGGCACTCACAGGTTGGCCATACTGCAAAGCCTCCTGTAAGCAGTGGGCATCCCCATGGGTGGGTTAGTGGCAGGATGAATGGGGTTAGATGGAATATGTGGCTGCATCACCCCAAACTCGCATTGTCCCAGTGCAGGTAATGGCAGGTCTCTTGTGCCTGGCGATGCAAACACTCCCATTGAACTGGGAGGGGGGACTCCCATCTTTCACCAAGAATTCCTATTAGGAATGTACTGTGTGATGGGGCAAAGGCAAATCCTCATGAGGACGGATAGCCTGTGGTGCTGCTGCACCTGGGGGTGCTCCTGGATCCCCTCCTCTGCTCATGCAAATCCTACTAAGCATAGAAGAGCCTCGAGTATTCCACTAATAAGCCATTAACCAGGTCCTGGTAACAGGTGTCCCTTTAAACAGGCCTTGGAAGCCTTTGGAAACAAGGGGAGCCGGAGTGCTTGGCTCTAATCATGCACCAGGAGCAGAATCATGTCCACAGCGGGATGGCTGCACTGCCTCACCCCATAAAGCACACGGCGCCACCGGGAGGAGCGGGCTCCATCCCTGTGCGCAGGACAGAGCTCTCCCTTCCCCACGTGTCACTTCCTAATCCTGTTCTGGAATGTTTCACTACTCCCTGCTCTTGCCTGCTTTTTGTTCGGTGTGGTGCTCCCATTAAATTACAAACTGCAGCCCATTGCTTTCACCCGGGTCTGCTGCACCTTCTGCTCCAATGGTCTTCTCTTAGGCACTGAAAACATGAGGGTCCCGGTGCTACGCCTCCACCTCCTGCATCCCAAGCCCTGTTCCAATAGGTATCTTCACCCCCATTGCCTGCCAGCCCCACCAAGGGAATAGCATGGGCTGTCTGAAAGCAGAATTACTGTTTTCTAGGTTGTGCTAAAGAATCGGCTCCTTTCTCAGCAGTTCTCTCCTTAAAAAGGCTTTGTTTCCAAGCAAGTGATGGATGTGTCAGCAGGAATGGCCCTGCTGCCCGTCCTGATGCCTGGTGCTGCCTTCCCTGCCCCAAGGTTTTCATGTGCCTTCGTCCACCTGCCACAGTGAGGATGCTGTGGGAGACAGCAGTGATGCTGCTGTGGCGGCGAGCTCAGCTGCTGATCAAACCTGCACCATCTTCACAGTGGGGCAGAGGGAGGGAGGGAAAAGCAGCATCACGAGGGGGGGACCAGTCCCATGCAAGAGAGAGCAGGTGATAAACAGGGGTTGTGGGCATCTGGTAAGATAAATGATGCACAGAAAATACGCTTCTTGCAAACTTCGTGAGGATAAAAATGATCTAAAGGGACGCCGTCAAGATAAAAATCATATCTATTCAAGAGCTCCTTCTTACAAGTGTTATTAATAGGACCTGAGATTGTTATGCTGGGAAGGACTTTAAAATATTGCATTTGCTTTCTGCTGCTGGTTCGATCTCTGCAGCGGGCCGGGCTGAGGAGCACAGCGATGCCTGGAGGGAAGGCGAGAGGCAGGACCATGCAAGCCCTGGCTCCCCTGAATTCCGCTCCTTGTCATCCCTGGGGACCTGGTCTTGGGGTGCAAATGCATTTATCACCCTGTGCTCCAGCCATGAGCATCTCCTGCATCCCAAGCTGCCCTTGCAGGGTGTGAGGGCTGCGTAGGAGCAGCATGTTCTTTGCTGCATTAATCCCGATGCCACCAGACCCTTGCTCAGAGGCTCTCAGTGGAAGCCTCCAAGCACTGGCGCCTTCCTCACATCCCTGGGGAAGCTGTGCTTTGACTGCTGGATAAAAGGCTTCTCTGCCTTCACAGACCTCCTCCCTGGGTGTTTAATTACAGACTGTGATCCACTCATCTCCTCCTCTTCCCTTCAACATCAAGTGCTGCTCACGCGGGTACCGGCCCTGCTCGAAAGTGCCGGCAGGATTCAGGCTCCATCGCTCCAGCTCCTCCGGCAGTGGCAGGGAAAGCGCAGAGCAGGGCAGGGGACAGGAGCTGCTCCCAGCACATTTGGAGATGTTATGCTCTGCCCCATGGTCAGCATGGAGAGCAGCAGACAGACACACTGATGCTCATGTGCCATTGGGCTCTGAGGAAGGCAGAATTCCAAGGAAACTTGGCAATAGGGAAATCCAGGTAGTCCCCATCTTCTTCAGCCAGGGGCACAGGGGTGGCCCGCTCCATCCTCTAGTTTGCAACTCCAGGCTTGGATCAGCCCCTTCTTGGGGCTGGGGGAGAGGACGAGGGTTGGAGGGATGTGGTGAGGTTGAGCTTTGCTCCATGCTCACTTGTCCTGCTTCTTCCCAAAGACCCTGACTTCCCCGTCTGCCTCCCTCTCTGCTGCTTAGCTCTCCACAGAGCCCTTCCATCATTCCTGTTGCTCTCTCTGGACGCATTCCCAGTGCTTGACATCTTTCAGCCGCATGAAGATTCATTCTCGCTGCCCATGCGCCGGGGAGAGGGGGATCGCTGCTGTATTTTAAGCTGACTGGTGTGAAAGCTGTAAAAGCAGAGCTGAGAATGTAATGGCATGTTAAATATACAGCTGATTGTTAGGTCCAATTCGGATTTCAATGCACATACGGGCTCGGGAATTAAGGCTGAAGATGACTTTCACTAAAAGGTAAATAAAAATTAACTGATGGGGATATAAATACAGCCATGCATTAAGAGCAGCATGTGTTTGTGGAAATCCACTCCATTAGAGAAGCGAGAGTTTGGGGTTATTTTTAATAAAAGCTTCATAAACATGGCAGAATTTTGAGGCCTTACAAACAATAAAGATCCCCCCAGCTCCCATTTCGAACTCTGGATGTTTATGGCTCTTTAGTGCTCTCCGCATAAAAGAAAAGCACCATCACAAATTAAGCCGGTTGCTTTTGCTACCTCTTGTCTGAAGGAGGCTCCTGGGAACCAGGAGGTGGCCAAGGCACCCTAAGATGTCCCTGGGGTCGATTCTACGGGGTGGAGAAGAGGCCCAAGCTGGACAATGGGGTGGAATGGGGGAACTGCAGGGATAAATTAGGCAGGGGCTTCCTGCAGCTCCCTTCAGCCCAGAGCAAAGTCCCTATAATGAGGCAGGAGGGAAAGAGCAGGAGAGAACAAGAAAGCAGAGCTCCTGCTTCAGGGAACGGTTGCCTCTGATTGTTACCAAACTTCCTGCAAACATGAAACAACAAAGAAGTGAAACGCGGAGATAATTAAGGACATAATTGTACACACACAACTGCTTAATTAAGCTTTTCCTCTTTAAACCTGACAGAATCTGCTTACAAGGTGTGAGCACAAGGGGAGGCTGCCCATATGCTGGGCCATCTGCACTGCAGGCGGGGGAGGCGAGAGCCCCAGTGCTGCAGCCTGTGGGGATGAGGAGGAGGAGGATAAGGAGGATGAGGCTGCCCAGTGACAGGAAAGAGCATCACAGCCCCGAATGTGCTGGATGCTGCCCATTGCTCCCATGCGGGGTGGGACTGGCGAGTCACCCACTCCTCTTTGCTGCTGAAACCCATGGAGCCATCCCTGCTTTGAGCTCCTCACCCTGTTTGAGCATCCTCAATCATGGGATGTGGGGGATGAGGCCAGACAGACAGTGAAGATTAATAAACGAAAGAAGAAGGGAGGGGGACACCTGATGCAAGCTCCTTCTTCCTGAGATTCAAATTAAAGTCATAATGCTGTTAGGAACACGATTCAGAGTTTATGAACATGTTATTTATATTGATTTATCCCTGCAGCCCTCAAGACTTCTTGAAAATAATTAGGGTTGACATTGCCAACGCTAGAGCTAAATGTTGATATCATGTAATGAAAATTGCATGCCTGGGTTCTGCCTGGCAAACGCAGTGCTTTAAAGCAAATACCAACATCTGCACACTGTGCCCTGCACAGCTCCTAAACCAGGCTCTGTACCCGATGGTGGCTCCCAGCAGGACATGTGGCCATGGGACAGGGTCTCTGGAGACCCTGACCTGCAGCTCCTGCTGCCCCCAGCCCCGCTTAGCCAGCTCCAGATGGAGGTACTTGCTTGAGCTGCTGTGGAAGTGGCTCCCTGGGGACAGCCCATCTCTTCCTGTGATGGAGAGGGGCTGAGCTGCATCAGCTCTTTCCCCTCACATGGAGGATGCTCCATTGAGCTGCTTGGTTAATTCTAGATAAAACCCATCAGATTTTCAGCTCAGGGATATCAGTTTCTTTCACCATCACTCTTAGCAATGGGTATTGTGCTGTAACTCGCCCCTTACAGAGAGGATGCCAGCATATGCTTTGTCCCTATGTTTGGAGTGTCACATCTCAATGTCCACCCTATCCTGGGCTGATGCTGGAGGTCAGAAGCCAGCATTGGGATTGCCAGGATGCCCACACACACAGGCAGCCTCACAGCACATGGGGAATGGAGATTCCAGCCTGGGCTTTGCAAGGCAAAGCCAGTGGGATTAGGGGAGCAATTCAATTAGGCACCTGAGGAGGCAAGGAGAAATGAGACAGACCATGGGGGTGCACTGGGAGAGGCAGAACAGGAGTGACAGGAAAGGGCAAGGGCTGGATCCTGGGAATACACATCTTTAGCAGCAATAACAGAGATAACAAGCCTGTCAGCCCAGCCTGCTTCCATAAAACCAAGGAAAACCTGGCCTGAAGCTGCGGGAGGGCAGGGAGTGAGGACAATGGGGCGAGGAGCTGCTGCCAGCCCCTGGGGGGGGTGAGTTGCGATCAGCATCAGTCAGAGCACACCGGGGCTGCCCCTGATAAAGGTCTGACTGCCCCAGCAGAGGCTCTGCATGGAGAAGAGCTGTGCAGAGGTCATGGGGTTGGTAAGGTGCTCCTTTGGGCTTTGGTAAAGCCTATGCAGGACCTCAAAGGGGCATCTTGACACTTCCGCAGGCTGGATGGAGCTGAGCATTTCTGTGCGAGCCGAGCTGGGCTCCAGACCTGGTTCTAATGCTGTGCCATGCTCAGTGCCATCCCTGCAGGAGGAGCAGGGCTGTCGGCAGAGCCATCGCTCATCTCGCCCAGGTTGCTGCATCCCACTCGCGCCCGCTCTCATCTGGCTGTTTATTGCTCTAAATTATTGAAGGCAGAAGGGCTGAGTCAGCACCAGAGCCTGCAGGAAATTTCTACCCATCCATCAAAGCGACGTGTCCCACTCCTGTCTGTGCTTGTGCCTGGGTCACCTTGGGGTGGGCTGGTCTCCGGGCTGACACCACTGGTGCTGAGGGACTTGTGCCTCTCTAGGGATGCCCAAGGCAGGGCAGAACTGGGTGCATGGCTCCAGCTTAGAAGCAGGCAGCAGCTCGTGCTGTGCCTTGCTGGATGTGGGATGGGATGGGTGCAGAGCAGCTATGACAGCCTGGTGAGCACGGATGGATGAGCTGGGAGTGGGTAACTTGGGTGCCCCAAGAGTTCAGGCCTCAGTGTGTCAGAAATCAGTTGTCATGATTCAGAGCTGTCAGCTCCAAACCAGCATCCCTCATTGTCTCGGGAATATGTGGCTTGTCCCCAGCACTGCAGTGCTGCCTTGTGCTGCTTCAGTCCTGGTGCCCACCGTCCTCCTGTCCTGCACTGGTTCCTCAGGGATGTGATGCCAGAGTCTCCTGAGGAGTCCCAGGGAGGGGAAGGTTTTGTTTGTGTGTTTGTTCCACTTTAATTCACAGAAGTGGTGTGGGCACCCGCTAATGAAGTGTTGAAGATGGATTGTGGCTGGGTTATGTTACATGGGGCTCATAGGACAGTTAATTACCCTGGGAAGCTTGAATGCAATGAATACTTCAAGAAGTAAAAGCCAGCAGTGAATTATTCATTATCCATTTATCAGGGGCAACTATGATAAACCCTCTGGGACAGGGACTGAGTGTGGGCTGCTCTTCACAGCCGTAGGCAATAATGGACTTTCCCATTTTCCCATCATAGCAGGGACTCCATGGGGCTCCTCTGGGGAGGCATTTTGGGGGAATCTGTCCCCTAAAGCATTGCAGACAAGAGTTGACAGCTGAAAAATCCAATGAAGAGCTGGGAAGGTGGTTTGGAGACAGTGAGTGAGTGGCATCAATCATCCCCCTACGAGGGGCAGAGCAGGACAAGCTGTCTGCAGCGAGATGCTGCATATGCCCTGGAAGCACTGGCAATATCCCCAACAACTTGAATCCAAGGCAGCAGCTTGGCTGCTGCTGTGGGGGTATCCTGCTCCAGGGATGAGGGGAAGGGAGGAGAGGCAGGCAAGGAGCCAAGCACCAGGCACAGAAGCATTTAAATACACCTGGCTCGCTGATTTGTTTGACACCAGGGAGGAATTAAGCTCCATCCTGGGCTCTGAATCATGCTTAAGGATTGAAGCCTGGGGAAAACGAGCTGTGATGGAAAACTCAGACCGCAGGTAAAGTAAAGGGCTGGATGCTCTGTGAATACCGGCTCCGTGCAGTGGCCCGTGCGGCTGATGGTGCTGGAGCAGGGACCGCGATGTCGCATCCTGGCTCCGCAAGAAATAGGCTTTGCGGCCAGCTATCTCTGGCCCG
Source organism: Psilopsiagon aurifrons (assembly GCA_025447955.1). Classification (NCBI taxonomy): domain Eukaryota; kingdom Metazoa; phylum Chordata; class Aves; order Psittaciformes; family Psittacidae; genus Psilopsiagon; species Psilopsiagon aurifrons. The sequence continues at coordinate 30,647 of JAOEHY010032187.1, forward strand.
AGCAGTGGCCCCTGTGTGTGTGGGGGGGGGGTTGTGGGTGCCATGGGC
>JAOEHY010032188.1:0-14914 GCA_025447955.1 Psilopsiagon aurifrons
TCTTTACTGTGAGGGTGGTGAGGCACTGGAATGGGTTGCCCAGGGAAGTTGTGAATGCTCCATCCCTGAGGGTGTTCAAGTCCAGGTTGGACAGAGCCTTGGGTGGCATGGTTTAGTGGGAGGTGTCCCTGCCCATGGCAGTGGTGTTGGAACTGGATGATCTTAAGGTCTTTTTCAGCCCTAACTATTCTATGAATCTATGAGCTGGGCAACTTTGCCTGATATTTGGTAACTGCAAAGAAAAAGGGAAACCAAAGGGCAAGGAGAGTACTGTTTGTAGTGAGAATGTGAATAAATGCGTAAGTGTTGTTTGTAAGGGTTAGGGTGTTCAGCAGTTCCAAGGGAAGCTGATGAATCTTTTCACTGTTTCTGATTGCTTAAAACCTTTTTTTTTCATATTATTTCCTAGAAAATAACAAGAAGAGAGTTTAAAGACTTTCCATTATATAATACAGATAATTATTTCCCAGCATAAAGTTGGATTTTTTTTGACCATTCCTTCTCTCTCATTGTAGAGTCCTAACTTCTGATACCCCACATGTCCAGGCTGAATTATTTCAAGTAAACCAAAATACTCTGCATATCAGAAATCCTGTTTAAATAGCATCACTTTGAGCAGAGGAATGCACTGCTGTGTAACTTTCAGCCTAACAAGAATAGTAGAGATTAGCAGAATTTAACTTCTTTCTTTTCAAAACTTTTCCTTATGATTTGGTCCTCCAAAGACATCTCTTATTTTTGTGGTTGAAGGGCATAATCTGGTATGTGATGTTTAAAATTTCTCCAAAGTATTTAAAGTTTAAGCTACCATGCTTAACTGGTTCTGCGTTTGTACTATAGTATTTGGATCCTGATCAATGCTACTGTAGGAACTACCTTATATCACTTTAGTCCCAGGGGCTGTGTCCCATGGGGGTGGTTCATACATATGTGATAGTGGAAACTTGCCTTTTAAAGCATTCTGTGTCTTCTACAAATTCATCTGTCATTGTTATACATTCCTCTGTTGACATCATGACTGTGATTTTGGAGCATCTATCTGATGATGCAGAACTATAGTAATGTTAGGTACAATTTATTGTGGATCAGGAATCATAAACATCAGATAGGATATGCACAAACGTTCTCATAGATGGTAGTTCATTTTGTGCAGTGCTTTTGGAGGATGGTGAGGGCAAAGTCATACCTCAAGCAGGGCTTGTGAAAATGGAGACAGCCTAAAATGGTTGCCCTTGACTCGCCAGAGATTGCACAGGATGCATTTACAAGCTGAAGGCTGATTTCACTTGGATCTTGAGTCCAGCTTTGCGGTCCTGTGCTGTCAGTGCACGGACTGAGAGAACCCAGAAACAAGCAACAGCATACAGTGTGAGATTTGCTAAGGGGTAGGAAGGAAATTCAAGCCTTAACATGGGCCAGGAAAACATCAGCCTACAAGTGAGCCTGTCCAGCTAGACTGCCTGCCTTGTAGCAGCATCACTGATTCCAGAATCCTTCCTGGGATGGCCCCAGCCTTGCGCGGGGTGTGGGATTTGTCATACCCTGACCCTTCCACTGAGTTGTATTACCAGCATCCAACACTGTGATTGCCCAATGACATCACCATGCCCAAAACAAACCCAGCCCTCAGGTCAGTGTAGGCATAGCTATGCTGAGTCATTGGCAGAGCTGGGAATAAATAGGTATGTGATGTTTTTTAAAAGCTGTTATTCAAATGTCAGTGAAATTCTAAGCAAGCTGTGCATTCACTTTTTTGCATTCCTTGGAAAACCCCAGCCAGATCCCATCCTGAACTCTGGCAAGAGAAATAACTTGCAAAGTTATTTCCTTCCTCAGCTTCCAGAAGAGTTTCTCCTATTAGGAAGTAGGCAGCTGTGTCTCAGTGCCCTTTTGCAGAAGGGATTTCTATCTACCTACGTTATCAAGACAGGATACCTCTCAGTTGCATGATGTAAGAAGATGGAGAGGAAGGTAGTAGCGGCTGTGACTGACATAAAGCAAGTTGGCATAGGAGAGAAATGTACTTGAGGACATGGAGAGGAAGTGCTGCATAGTATCTTCTACTTTCTATCTTTCTGTGTGGTGAAAGAAAATAGCAAAGAAAAGGCCTAGCACATATTTTCCAGGAATTTCTTTGTTTTTAAGAGAGGAGTAAGAGCCTGTTGTCAAGAAGACAGTGAGGCATAGCTGAAAAATAAGCATTTGAATGAGGTTGGGTACTCTCAGTACTGTTCCACGTGCTCTTCCAAGGGGATGATACCCAAAATCCATGAGGGATGGGTACTGCCTTTTCTGGAGACCTACAAAGTGATGGATTTTCCAGAAGACTCAGTGACTGTAGACTCTAAATGCTAATCTGTATTGAAAATTGCTCCAGTGTGTTGCAAATATTTGCAGCTCTCCAGGACTCTACTGAGAGCTTCTCCCATCAACTTCAAAATCACAAACCAAATAGCTGAAACCCCTTTTATTAGACCTTTGATACAGGGGTAAGGCATTCTTGTTGCCTTGGATAAAAATAGTACTTTTTGCACCACCAAGTTGTATTAGGTCATCCTGAGCAGTGACTTTCAGATTCCATCTTCAGTATTTGGCTCTTTGTTTAATGCTTTGGGAATTTTCAGACATAATTTGTCATTAGCAAGGAACCAGGTACTCTGTAGCCAAGGGATACCACAACAGGATATTGTGAGCCACAATCAATTTCATATATTAACTAACAGAAATATGTGTTGATGGTGGTAATGGGGAGCATAGCACTGGGGTTTGGGGCTGTCTACTGGGCGCCCTCCATCAGAGGGACCTGGTGTAAGGCTTTGCTGTGACATCCTCCTATCTCTGGAATGAGCCAGATCCCCTGGATATTTTATGTATCTTGGTCTTTCTGTGGTTTTGACCAGAAATTCCAACATGGGTTTGTCAACTTCTACTGACAGATGTTTCAGTGAGACTGGTATTTCACAAAGAAAAAAGGAGAGAAAAAATGTGGCTTTGTTGAAAAAAAGCATGCTTTGTACTTTCTGGTACATGGGTTTTCCTCGTGGAGCTGAGCCCTGCAAGCTTTGGGGAAGAAAGGGAGAAAAAGACATGTACTTCAGTTTCTTTAATGTGATATTCCCTTTGCCTTTAACGTAATCTATCCATTTTGATTCTCTGGTGGACAATTGCTAATGTAGAGTTGAGAAACAGATTTCTCCTTTCCCAAAACCAATAGCATCCTAAATGATGTGAGCTTATGTATTCAGTGATACAGGTCCCCGTCACATAGGGATGCATATTCAATCTGAGAAGGCTCAGAATATTTAGAATGTTGGATGATAAATCAACTGTATCATATGAATTTCTAAAAAACATTAAGGCAAAAACTTCTTTGCTGTTAGAAGCTAGAATTTTTGTTAATGAACAGGTGTGGATTTGAGTTTTATTTCTTGGATTATGTGTTGCTGTTACTGTTGTTGCAATGAATTCATTACGTCCATTCAACAGGATTTGGGTTGTATGGTAAAACCAGATAGCTTCTATGAAAACTTTAAGATGTATAAAAGCAGTTTTCCTGAATTAGCTCACAAGTTAAGTAGGGGAGTGTGCGACTTGTGTGGTTTTTCTCCTCAGTTGCATTGTATTCTCTTTCATTCTTTAGTTTCCTCTGTGTACAGTTTAGTTAAACCTCCCTGTATTTACCCACTTTGCTTTTGTGGATGGCTCTGATTGACAGCAACAGGAGAGAAAACATGTGAAATGGAGTGTAAATTGAACAAAATTAGCTATGACACCTCAAATGAGGGGATGTGTAAGTCATTTCTACTTTGAGAAAGCATTTAGGAAAACCAGTCAGTAATGTCTTACCCTGACGTAAAGGGCATAAATTAAAAACCCCTGTTTTTTTTTTCCCCTCATATTTCTGAATAATCAGCCTGTGGTTATTACACTTGAAGAAGGTTTGTGAGTTTCAAGGTGTTAATGTGATCTTTAAGAGCAGTGGAGTGTGAATATGCATACAGCATGTCAAGAATAACTGAAGAATCCCATGTCAGAGGTCCAGGTGATCTCCAGGAGTTCCTGGTGTGATGGGATGATGCATAATATGGACCTCATAGCAGCTTCCAGTACCTGAAGGGGGCCTACGAGGATGTCAGAGAAGGACTCTTCATCAGGGACTGTAGTGATAAAACAAGGAGTGATGGGTTCAGATTGAAATAGGGCAAAGTTCAGGTTGGATACAAGGAGGAAGTTCTTTACTGTGAGAGTGTTGAGGTGCTGGAACAGAATGCCCGGAGAAGTGGTAAATGCTCCATCCCTGGCAGTGTTAAATGCCAGGCTGGACAGGGCCTTGGGTGACATGGTCTAGTGTGAGGTTTGTAACTGGATCATCTCAAGGTCCTTTCCAACCCTAACTTCTTCTTCGATTCTATGGGGACAGATACTGCCCCTTCACCTGGCATAGCCATGCTGGCCACTGTGGATATCAGGATAGTGACTCTTAGTTTTGCTTTCCTCTGCAATACAAAAACTGGCTTTGCTTCACCTTTTCAAAAGGATCAGTCCTCCAGCTGACAGTGCTGTTAATGAAAATCCTTTACAATTAATAACATCCTAGTGAATCTGCTACGATAAATTATCCTTTTGCTTCATTAGGGTCCTACTGCTGGTTAATCTCAGACTTCGGTAAAGCAAGAAAAATGACCTTCAGAATTGAACATGTACCTCATGGGGTGGATTATTTATTAAGCTATTTTCTAATTTCTTTATCTTTCACAATAAGGAAGTGTCTTTGTCTTATCTGCATATAATAAAACAGAGGAAAACTTGTAGAATGAGTCATATCTGGTGTGTTTTCTTATGCAAACTAACAGTTACTATAGTTTCCTTTATTAGTTTTATTTAAAATTTGGGGGAAAAAAAGCAGCTTAAGAATTGTTTTGATCTTTGGCTTTTCAATTCCTGTTACACTTTTAGTGACTTTATGCAATACTTAAACAAAACGTGCACTGAAGTCCTTGGTGCTTATTGCGTTTTACAACCTTTAAGTTCAATTGAAGTTACCCGGAGCTTCAAAAGCCCCTAATCTGTGAGGCAATGAAGGATCAAAGTCTAAGGAAAAGAGGAAAAGCTCAAGTGGCTTGTTAAAAATAGACACTAAACAAACATGCATTACTGATAGTTCGTATAATGCCATGACCCAGAATTACTGAGGCACCAATACTCATGCATTATGACTGCTCCTGCTTACAAACACTCAAGTACTGAATTGGCCATGTATTTTTAGAGCCTTTTGGTGGCAACTAAATACCTGTTGAAGTGAAGTCTACCCTGAAGTGTTCCTCCGAGTCAGAGCAAAAGTAGAGAGCACAATACAGGACTGAATTCCAAAGCATGAATTAGGATTTAACTAAAATATTGAAATTCCTAAATCTCTGTACATGCATTTCATTCTCATCTGAGAAAACAAAAAAAACCAAAACAGACCCAGCCAATTTTCATAACCACTTCTCTAATCTGAGGACCTCAGTCAGAAAAAGACCAACTAGACCCATGCATTCATCTTGCTAGAGCTGCGATGTGGGTCCATGTTACTGGAGAAGGATGGATGCTTTCTGCGGACCTCTGCTTTGAGCACAGTCCAAAGGGCTGCTGTGGTCCAGCACTAGGTGAACTCACCCATAAGGAATAGGTTTGGATTTGGGGAGGATCAGTTCTGTACACATGTACCTAGAGACATGCTTTGTGGTGCTCTGAGGATAATATGAGACACACTCCCCACTGTGTAATGAATTAGATGTTTTTATTGAGGAAAACCAATGCTCCCCATATTTAAACTGCAATAATTAACACAGAACCATTCCATATTACATGATATAATTACTTAAACCTCTGATTGTCTATTGCTAAAGCACCCGATGAATTGTCTCACAACACAGTTGGGTTTATACATGAAAAAAATACCCTTTAAATATAAAGGTTCTGCTATACTGCACACATTTCTGCTTGCCAGAGGCAAAAGTTATGTTCTTCTACCACTGCCAAGCTTCAGGAGCTTGGTTGAAGCCCCTAGAATTACATTCATAGAAAGTATTAAGAAATTGCATAAAATTCTTATTTTTAAGCATTAAACTTATTCTTCCTGTAAAGCATCAGCTGTAGAAATACCTATTTTCAGGTTATTGCAAATGCCAGTCATCACTAACACCCTTTGAGTTACAGTTTCTGTAGAGCTCATTTAACTGTATAACGGGTTCAGGATTTTTTTCCAATTCTTCATGCTGCTTTGGTTTCCTCTCTTTTCCCCCCTTTACTTTATAATTTAGTTGCTTTTTCTTATCCACTTTTATGCAGAAATAGAGACTGAAAAATAGATGCAAAGAGAGGAAGAAGCAGAATCGTAGAAACCCAAGGACATTAAAAATACGTAAGCTGAATGAATTAAATTGTCAAATATTTAAACAGTTTTAGGTGAGAAAACAGTCACTTCAAACCCAAAGTACTGAATTGGTGCCTAATTCCAAAATCTTGCTTTCCCTCTTTTGAACATGTCCAGGCAAAGCAATAGATGCTGGTGGGAACGAAAATAACCTAAGCAAACAAATCTTATCCTTTTGCATCCATAAATCTATCAGTTTTTGACTTGCTGTTTGTGTTTTACCTTAGAAATTCTGCTGGAAAAGCTGTAGAAAGTGCCCATGAAGTAGAAAGAGTCCATAAATTATCAATCCACAGATTAAATGGTCTTTTATTTATTTTGAATTCATCATCTTTGCTTGACCAATCTGATAGCCTTCTATGATGGAGTGGCTGGCTAGATGAGAGAGAGCAGGGGATGTTGAGCCTCGACTTCAGCAAGGCTTTTGACACTGTCTCCCATAACATTCTAATGAATGTAAGCTCAGAAATTGTGAGTTAGATGAGTGGACAATGAGATGGATTGAGAACTGCCTGAATGGCAGAGCTCAGAGGGCTGTGGTCAGTGGTGCAGAGTCTCATTGGAGCCCAGTGTTTCTCTGGGATCAGTACTGAGTCCTGTCTTGTTCAGTCCTTGCCCTCTACTCTGCCCTGGTGAGCCCACATCTGGAGCACTGTGTCCAGGTCTAGGTTCCTCAGTACCAGAGAGACAAGGAGAAGGTCCAGTGAAGGGCCACAAAGATGATCAGGGAACTAGAGCATCTCAGGATGCCCAGAGAGGTTGTGGAAATATTCAAAACCCACCTAGACGTGTTCTGTGCAACCTACTCTAGGTGAACCTGCTTTAGCAAGGGGGTGGGACTACAGGTCAGCAGAAGTCCCATCCAACCCCAAGCATTCTGGGGTTCTGTGTTAACTGAATGAAAATTGAGGACTCCAAGAACAGGTCTGTGTAAAGACTCAGCAGTTGACTGTGTTTTATCTAGACAGCTATTTGTGGCTCTCTGACTCACCTCCTTGGAAGCTCTTGCATCACACAGGCTACAGAGAGAAATAGGGATACTAAATTTAGACTGTCAACATGGTTGAAGGGAAATGGTGTGTGCCAATATTGTGGAATACAGCATCTCAGCAAGAACTGATGACGTTACCCATGGTGTACAACAGCTTCATCTTACAACAGAGGAGGGTGGTTGCTGCCTGCAGTGAGCTCTTTGCAGCCCAGAGGGGATGCTAAGCACGGAGGGGTTGCATCTGGCCCCGATACAAATGTTGGGCCCTGGGGTGTCACCACCTCCATTCTTCTTGGAAGCACCTGAATCACTTCTTTGGTCTCTACCTTCTTCCACCTCAAATCTTCAACCTCCTGGGATCAGTACTGAAAAGGAAAACTGGGAATTTAAACTGCTTTAGCTGAGCTCCTGGGCTGGGGGTCTGGCTTCAGAATGCTGTCTTCCAAAACATATTTCCCAGTATCTTTACAATCTATAATTCTCTCTTGAGAGAGAATTATAAGCATAAAAAGCCGAGGATGGATGACATTTTGAGGTCACTGAGAGCAACTCCTGGTATCACAAGTGTTGCTTGTGAGACTTTGCATATTCACAGTTATTCCTCTAACAGAAGCTGCATTTGCTTTGAGTTTTTTCCTTGCTATTCACACTAAAAACAAGTTGTATCATTTCCAGGCTTTGAAGACCAGAGAGTAAGGCCCAGCTGGAGGCCTCAAAAAGCAAAGGCTTCTTATTTATTTCACTTTTTGGTTGGTTAGTTGAGCTATGTAGTCTCTTTCTTACTTTCATTTCAGGAAAAATATAGCTGCTTGTAATTTTTGTGTCTTTGTAATGTTATTACATTGCAAAGAATAATAATAGTAGTTTAAGAGCATGGGCAAGTGGCAAAGGTTTTGCAGAATGCTGTTTGCTCTCCAAAGGAATCTGAGTGCAGAAGAGAACTGCAGAGTCAGGTAGCTGCTTTGCAGAAGAAGGTTGATACACTATTGATCTGAGTGGGATCTTTAAAATTGGACTGCTGTGTGTTTTTAGGCAGCACAGAGCCCCTGGTTAGCCCATGGCACAGTGAAGGATTCCTCTCTAAGTGACTGTGATATTTCCTGCCTGTAGGAAGTGCTGAGGAGAGTGAAATGAAACTAAACCAGACTTGAACTGAATGCGAAACTCCCGAGTCCCTCAGCAAGCAATTGCACAGCCTAAATAATGACTCTGTCATATAAGCTGTGACCTGGTTTTCAGATCTGAGCTTTGAGGAGTTTGTGGTCAGATTAATTTCATGGGAGGTGTCACAGAGCCTTGTGAAGTTTAATTGCAATCCTGGTTTCAAAGTCTTCACAGTTTGGGTGAACTTCGGATCCGATCCTGTCATTTAAGCTAAACTTGATCTGATTTTGGTTTGCTGCCCCCGGGTGAGCTTGGCTAGAAGTGAGCTGTGTTGATTCGCCTTCTATTTAGGTCTCTGTGAAAAATATTCTATAGTAATCAACAATAACCAGAATTAAGTCAATAACACACATTCTTTCCTACCCACCAAGAATACGAATAATAGCATATATTAACACCTGCAGATTCTCCTTAGCCAAGCAGAAAACAGTTTAACAACACAGCTTTTTTGGTGACTGCAATGGGCCAAGAAACCTCAGCAGAGCAGACTTGCTTGTGAGATTGCTGATGCTTCCTGTTTCTGGTCAAGTTAGCAATAGAGCATACGCACAGAAAGCCACACGTTTGCCACATCTGAGGGCAAGGGGAGGGGTTTTCAGAGTTTCTCCATGACTTCAGGGCTTTCAGTAGTGCCCTGCTTCTCAGGGGCTGAGCCCTGTGGTGGGAAACCAGAGCAGGGTTTCTAAGGCTGAGGTACTCCTCAGAAGAGTGAGGGACCCTGCTGTAGAAAAGCCCATCAGCTGCATATGGTGAAGCTAAGACTGTGGAAATGGGTTGTTCCCCAAAGTGAATTGCCACTGATGTTCACTGCGTGAAGGGTCAGCCTGCACTTCTTTGTAGTACAAGATTTTTGTCCAAAATCACCTGCTTCAAAACACTAAAAAATAAGGCAAAAGGATGAAAGAGTGAAGTGTCTTGGAGTTTGGAGGAAGCATGGAGACTGCTGCTGGCTCAAGATCTTGTTTCACTGGAAGATATTTAACATTGTCTAACCGATGGAAAAATTGCACACTATTAATGGGTTCTCTTTACGGTTATAATTTATTCTTCTTTCTCAGAGGCAACAGAGTAGAGGCCAGATTGCTTTATCCTGTGGTATTAAAAAGCCTGGGGCTGAGAAGCTTAGCACTGCTTTGTTAGGATTTTCTCCATCTGGTAAAATAATAGAATAAAGTCATCCTATGCAGAGCACTGATTTATTTTTTATTTTTTTAAGGAATAGTCTTTTTCTTTCAATTCAAAGCTGTTAGGAAAGGGGAGTGGGTCGTTAATGTGTGAGTAAATGTATATTTTCATTCTTTAGCTTCCTCTTCTATATTCAGGAGCTATGATTCCTGACTGATGGGCTTGCTTAAACTCTGGGCACCCATTGTATGCATCGAGGATGGAGGTTAAAAACCCTGTTCAGAGACTTGAGAGATTTATAGGGCCTAGAGAGGTGAGAAGATCTCAGTGGAGGTTATCATGTTATAGGCAAGATAAGCCTTTTCTGTGAGGGGAAAAGAAAGAAAGAAAGAAAACATGGATTTAGTTTTGTCTCCTTTTTTCCCCACTTTAATAGCAAAAGGAATTTTTGTCCTTTCCAACCCTAACCATTCTATGATTCTATGTGTAACAAAACAGTGTCTCTAGAAAAGAATTCTATCAATTACTCATGCACCTTTTGAAAATTTCTTGTGCATTTTGAAATCGACTGGTCAATAGGATGAAACCACACCACTCTGCCCTATCAGCTTCTGGTGACATAGCACAATTAACAGATTACTGCTATTAGGAGTATTTTTGAGTGTGCTCATGCAAACTAAACTACCTCAGTTGACAACATCAACTAAGCTTGAATAAGAAGACACTGCCTTTTATGAAGCTAGAAACTAAATCTGTGATTAAACGTTTTGAAGTGAACAATCCACTGAGCTATAGACATGTAAAGGAAAGAAGATACAGGAACACAAGGTGGAAAACTTGAATACTAGTGAAAATAGACCTTAGTAGGATCTCAGGGATGAAGGGAAAAGAGAAGAGAGTGAACTGGTATCAGCTTTTATAACTTTTTGGTTCTATCTTCACAGCGTAAAAATAAAATCTCAAATACATGACTGTGTTACTGCAATTCATAGACTAAGAAAGCCTGAGATTGCTCTTCATTATCCAAGGATTCCACTAAGCCAAAGAAGCTCAGATAATATCTGTCCTCTGGACTGCGCAAACTCCACAGCTCCTGGCTGAGGGCCAGGCTTGAAATTGTTTCTGGGAAAGTCTGAACCTCAGGTCTAAATCTTGTCTTTCCAGAAGATGAAAGCATTAGAGGTGTATTTCCACACCAGTGTAGCCTGGTGTCACGCACAGTACTGTCAAACAGGCAGGACAGGATTCAAGGAAAGCATACAGTAATGAGCTTAGCTACATGGCTGGATTTGTAACTAGATTACTGTTTTAATTTGTTATGGAAAGGTCTAGCAACCCCAGGTGAGACCAGAGGCTGAGCATTGCACATATACAAAGTCTCTGCCCCAAAGAGCTTAATATTTAAACAGAAAAGATGGATAAATAGTGAAAATGAAGACACTTGGAAGTAAATTGCACAAACTCCATAGCAGGATGCAGCACAGAAATATCCTGTAAATCCCCTATCTTCTGTGTCCTGTCCCAGAATTTTAGCTTGAAACTCAGTAATATCATTGTCTTTGCTTTCATACATTCTATCCATAAACCTACTCCAGAGTTATGGTTGCATGTGTAAAGAAAACCCAGATTACAAGCTTTGACTCTCAGTTTTTAGGTAAGTCCATGTCAAAATACTACTCCATAAAATTCAGTTACAAAGATTCCCCCATCTGCTGAGCCCAGGCACCTTGGCAATGGTCCATTATCCAACAAGTCTCAATATTATGTATTCTTCCCAAAATCTGGTTATTTTTTAAACTGAGTTTACGCAGTATTGTGTTGAGGAAGCATTGGCAGATGATGTGGGTTATATACTGGTTAGTCCAACAACAATCCAACCCCAAATCACACCAGAGGAATCTGTCAGGTGTGGGCTTTGCAGTGTGTTAGGTTTTGGTCTGGGATACTCACAAAGTTCCTAAAGGTGTTGCCTAGTAAAAGCAGACTACTGTTGTTCAGGGAAAGATCAATCTGGGCAGCAGTGGGAAGTCAGAGAGCTGCTCACATTTCATCACTGTACCTCAAGACCCCAAGCACGTTTTCATTGGGAAGAAAAATTTCATCCAAGAATTTAGGATGATTGAGTGTTACTGATACTCGGTCCTTCACATTCAGAGGTGTCAAATGGAGCTGGAACAAGGTCTTCAAAGTCTTTCCGTGGCACGTCTTGCAGGTGCACCACGTGGATAACGTTTGCCTGTTGACTTGGTCATTCACAAGGAACTCTATCTTGAGGTCAGTGGGTCTGTTTGAACAGCTGGGGAAATGAAAGTTCAAGTGGCAATAGATCAAGTAGAGGCCTTGTTTCTTTATCACCAGCTCCTCTTTCTTGCACTGGATGTCTTCACAAATACCCTTCTCAACCAGGCTCAGTTTTGAGCTGTTTACTGGATTGGTCACTAGAAAGGAAAGCAAACAAACTTTAGAATGAGCTGCTGAGCTCTACTGACCTGAACTCAGCCTTAGGTGAGCTGCAGCAGTGTGTTTCCTGATAAACAGGTACCTATTCAGTGGTTTTCCCATAGGAAGCTCCAATAAAAGGCCCTGGCCAGATGACTGGTTTTTCACACACGGAAGTGGGGTGATAGGGAGTCCCAGCCCTGGGAAAACCCAGGGAGATGCAGTAAAAATGGCCTCCTGCAGAACTTCAATGGAAATAATGGAGGTGTATAATCGTGTGCTTGTGTGCAGAAGATATCTACTTACTGATTTTTCCTTATCAAGTAAAAAACAGAGTTTATGTGGCCAGAGAGGGGCTTTACCCAAGACACCCACATTTCAGGAAAGCTAAGAACAATTTTGCTTATGAAATACCCATTTGCTTATAAAATACCCATTTAGTGGCCACTTGCCACTAAACCCAGTTTGAATAACAAACAGCCTGCTCTTCAACCACCTCTGCAACCTCTCCTTGCCAACACTGAACTCCCCACTGACCTCTCATGTATGCAGCTGCTCCCTTGGTCGGGACATTCTGTAGGATTCTTAAATAGTCTTCGGAGGTGTTCCCTGAGGGAAACAACAGATTAAATGACCACTCCTGCTGGTTTTGTACTGTAAAACGCTGTCAGCATTTGGCATCTCATGTATTACTATAACTGTTCTATGGACAAACCCCACAGCAGCAGCTCTAAAGCAACAAGCAACAGCAGCTCCAATAGCACTCAGGAGAGCTGATTATTCCTCTTTTATTTTGTGGCTGTATACAGCAGTTTGCACCGTCCTGTGCAGCCCACGGGCACCTGGACTCAGGGACGAGATACAGGCTCAGAAAAACAGTGTATATCCCAATGTTTGCAACCAGACTGGGTGGATGGTTACTTCTCATTGCTTTGGCTCATCTTTACATCTCCTGCCTGTGTTTGCAGCTCCCTCTCCCAGGGAGTTTAGTTTATAACATCTGTATTAGAGTCACCCATCCTCAAGGTCTCTGAGGGATGGGTTAATACACCAAATTAAGTTCTAGTACATCTTGGTGCTACTCCATGACATCCGATACATGTTTCATGTTCCTTACGTGAATAAGAAGGAGTCAACTAAATGAGTGAGACAAGTATCTTAAGTCTCATAGGATTCCTAAAACTAAGGGTCAAAAAAAGAATTTAGATCTCCAGACCCTTGCATTACCTGCATGGCCTGATTTCTAAGAGATGCTTGGTCAGGAGGGATAGATCAGGGAGAAGCTGGTCCCCTCAAGTCCCCCTTGTTGGTGATTTGTAAAGTTGCACCCTCTGCATTCACTGTTAGAGAAGAAGGTTGGGGATGTCTTAAAAGAGTTGCAATCTCTCTCTGTTTTCATCAGTTTTAACACTTTTGAGGGAAACAGGTTCTCACTGCACTCCAAGATTGAGCAAGTCACATATCAAAGTCCCTTGGCCGTGCTGGAAATCCCCAAAGAAAAACCTAAGCCTACTTTCCTGATGTTACTCATGTCAGTGTAGTGTTGTAGTGATGTGGAGTTATGTCATAGGGTAGGAGAAAACCCTTCTGGCCCTTATTTCCAACTGAAGCTGTTAGGGTGGCAACGACAGTCTCTGGTCATGCATAGTCAGCACCCTGAGCCCGCTCACACTTCAAGTGTCCTGCAAGAAGGGAGAGTACTTTGACAGAAACTTGGTGGCATTTAGAGAGTTTACCCTATAGAGCAGAAAATCCCCTGCTGCTCAAGCAGCCTTTGGGAGTTGCAGCCTTGTAATGTCTCCTGAAGCAAGCAAAGAGCTGTGCCTACAAACGGCCTGGTGCAACCAGGAGCCCCATCAGGCATAAGCTGTCTCGAGATAGTCTTGGCATCACTCAAGACTCACTCCTCACTGAGCTGTATTTACATTTATGGATGTCAGCAAGTTTTGTGTGTGTGTGTTTAAAGCATTTATTTGGTGACATCAGCTGTGTTTCTGAGAAGGCAGGTTATGGGAAAAAATGGGTTTATAGCGAGATTTCCGGCTCTCACTTTGCTAAGGCAGCTAATAGCTATTTTCTTGTTTTATTTCCCAAGTAGCAAAGTAGCATTTCAGCACAAGCCAGGAGAGACTGAAATTACTCCAGTTTCAGGCCTGATTGAGGCATATATTCAATCACATCCTCTAATTTGCTTTGCATTAGCAATTGTAAATCAGAAGTAATCCCACTGAAGTTAATACGATTATATGACTTTAAAAAAAACAAGAGAAAGAGGAAAAGTAAAGCCACATTTAGGATTAAATACCAAGGAAACCTCACTGGTTTTGTTGTCTGATAGTACAGGTCAGGCTGCTTTAAGGAAGCCTGCTAGTAAGGAAGGAGTCATAGTAGGAAGCCATTTGGACTATTTTGCCCTAAAGAAGGTACCAGAAGATAATTCACTCTTGTCTTCCCGACCCCTTTAGCAGAGGATGAGCATCCAGAGGGTGCAACTATGAGGAAAAGGCCCAGACTCTTTCTGTGAGCTTAATGCAGCTTTTCCCCACTGAGCCAAAGGAGACTTGGAAGTGAGACTCAAAGATGATGCAGCCATACCTGCAGTGCAAAACATAAGGAGCGTCATCACAGAATCATGGAATGGATGGGGTTGAAGGGAACTTAAAGCTCCTCCAGCTCCAGCCCCTGCCACGTGCAGGGACACCTTCCATGGAGCAGTTGCTCCAAGCCCCTGTGTCCAACCTGGCCTTGAGCACTGCAGGGATGGAGCAGCCACAGCT
>JAOEHY010032190.1:5660-17379 GCA_025447955.1 Psilopsiagon aurifrons
TGGCTGATTTATGGCTTAAACCACAACAGATCCATGCGCTGTTTTCTCAGTAAATGGTGGCTTGTCTTTTCCTGCCATCCTCTTCTGGTGGCTGTGAGATGTCAAATCATCCTCTTGGGTTCCCCAAGACTGCTTTCCCTGCACCCCAAGAGAGGACACATGTGGATCCCCTGTCTCCTTATCTCTGCTCCTGCTTGGCCAGTCCCAGGTTTGGAAGTGGGGAAAGCTTTGCATGCCACAGTCCCATAGGGAGCAGCTTTGCTGGAGGAGAAAGCAGTGCTACCACAGAAGTCCCCATCCAGCAGAGCGATGTATATGTATGTTGTCATTTGAATTCTCTCCCCATGCTGGTAAATAAGTTACACATATTTTTAGAAGAAGTTATTTTCTGTCACTGCACTTTTAAATGTCAGGCTCCTGGAGAGGAGTCTTAAAGATAGTTTAAGGTCAGTCAGGCTTCAAGGAAGAAATATGCAGGTGGGGAAAGAAAGTGGCTTGTTGGGCTGTGGTCCAGCCTAAACCCAGGCTGTGGTCTAAATGATGGGCAAGTACAAGCATCCCTCGTGGAGGTGACGCCTCAAGGCATTGACCTCCCTGTACCTCAGCAATTGCCCTCAGTTATGGAGTAACTAAAGACTTTGACAAAAAAACCCAGTGGCTGAAAATTATCTGGCCCATTAGCTCAGGAGTACAGATGAATAATGCATACATCTAAAGGTTGGTTTACAAATGATTAATTAACCTTAAGAGAGGTTATCCTCACTGGCAACATCCATCGTCCCAAACAGCTTAATCATATCTGCACAGAACAGTGTATTTTAAACACTATTATTTAAGAAGAGCATTAAGGACTCATGGATCAAGAGCTGGGTACTGGCACTGATCATTGCAGAGTCAGGCACATGCCAGGCACTGGGAGGGCAGCCAGGTCTGCAGGCATCACTGTGCCATGTGTGGTACAAGACAGGCTTGAGCATCGCTTACCAGAGCCCATGTGCTAAGGCATGGCTGGGAGTTGTAGAGATTGCACCTTTGCTATGATAAACAGCTCAGGCATTTGTTTTCCCTGCTTTGATGTAAGAGTGTGGCTCTGCTGCCAGAGAGAACTGCTCCCAGTGCCTCCCACTGCGATGAATGGCCTTTAGTCCCAGGGCTTTTTGCATTTGTTATCAGCCATTTGTTATGTGTCTCTATTAATAAAATGCTCCTAAAAAGCACTTCCACTGTCTGGAGTCATTTCTGGCTGATACCTGGATGCCTCCGGCATGCAGTGTCTCTGCTAAAGCTTGCTCATCTTCTGCAGGAACCAGGGGTGGTCACTTCACTCCAGGGAGAGCTTAACCGCTCTGCCCCTTACTCAGGCTTCAAGAGAGCTCCTGAATCCAGGAACGGTCACTCATAATGATGATGTTGTAGTTTTATTTTGGTAGAGGCATATTTGGCTGCAGGTTGGCCGCTGTCAATACCTCTCACAGGGCAAATAGCCCATGGGAACCCCATCGACATTAGAAGGTTGCTGTTCCTCCAGCTCCTTTTTCCTCCTACCTATTCTTTCCCTTCCAGAACCAAGCAGGACAAGGAGCTCACTGTGGCCTTCTCATACAATTAGCCCCTTTCTCCTGACAAAGCTCCTGCACTGGATGCAGTTGAGTTGGTTTCTTACCTCTTTTTAATCCATGAAGCAGCAAATGCAGTGCACATTCACACCTGAGTACATGGCCTGAAATGTGTGAAGTTCCTGAGGTGTTTCAGCTGAACTTCCGTGTTTCCAAGTGCAGAAGGGTCACTCGCAGCACAGAAGGAGAGAATCTGGGGGGAAAAAAAAGACCAAAATACACATCCTAAGCAGTTGGGTTGCTTTGTCCGGCAGGTCCAAAGTCCAGAGGGGTGTCTGAAGTACAATTCTGGAGGGGTGTGAAGCCCAAAACTGGGTTCTGTAACCCATAGAAACATCTACTAGCCTGGATGCTGAAGGTTCCCCTGCTCATGCTTCAACCCAGAAATGATGGGAGTGTATGCAAAGCTTGGTGCCAGCACCAAGGTGGTGGACCACTGAGTTTTTCCCACCTGTCTGCTCATCTCCCATATCTCCTGGCTGCCACATCCAGACAAAATCCCTCCTGACCTGCTGGAAACAGGAGCAGTGGGATTGTGGAGAGCACAAGAGCGATGCTGGAGGAACAGCACCCGCTGTGTCTGCTCTGCCTGGTGCTCCTGCAGCTCCGGCATCTCCTGGAGCTACAGTTTTAATACACATATTTATGCATTTTTATGTGAGGTTCTTTTTATAAGCATTTAAATGATTTACAACCTTTCAGATCACATTTTTTTAATGCTTTAAAATTAAAACAAATCTTTTCCCTGCTTTGCCCAATTTTAAGGCATCCCTTTTGTTCAGCTCTTGCAGAAAAATACGGATGGAAGAAACTCCTGAAATCCCCAACCACTGGAAACCAAATTGGTATTTTACAAGTTAAGTAGTACAACAGAGGGAACATACATGTTTAATTTGAAAATGTTGATTCCAAATGGATTTTTGTTTAAAAAAAAAAAACACCACAAAAAAACCTTCCCCCAAGCAAGTCAATATTTGTAATCAAATGGAAATTTCCTCTGGGAATTATTTATTTTCATGAGGGCTAATTTTTGCAAGGGAAAATTCTATGCAGGAAGGTTTTCAGTTGCTTTAAATCAGCTTTAGGAATCTGAACGATGGGAGGGGGCTGGGAAATCCCACTCATGCTGAAGCTCACTTGCCTTTGATGAGGGTGAGCTGATGAAAGAGTTTAAATTGATTCTTTCCTCTTTGAAGAGGGTAAAGAGTGAGCAGGAAGGAAGGAAAGGGAGAAATGGGAAAGAAGGAGGCATTCAACACCAATTCCCTGCTTTGTATTTCTTGAGAACGCGGCAGCATGGCACAGGGTTCACCTCTGCTAACATCAGACATCAAACTGAGACATCCCAGGTGTCTGGTTTTGGCTTCCCATACACCGGAGGGGACACACAGCACTTTGGGGTGCTGTATTATTCACCTACTTGTATCTGATATCCAGTGCAGGATGAGATGAGTTATACCACTGACTTCATCTGCCTTGAACAGATGAGGAGCTGCTGGTGACGCGTTCATGTTCACCATAGCCCGGTGAATCCTATTTGAGCTGCCTGACCTGCTGTTGATTTACTGGTGGAGCAGGAGCATCCCTGAAGATACTGCAGCTCCTCCATGGGCAACAAAACGTGTCCCATGAGGAGGAACAGGTACCTTGTATTGCTGTTAGTACATTAACAGATCTCTAAGCCTACCCCAAGAGAAGAGGACACACAGGACTTCCAGCACCCATGGAGAAGTCCTTCAGAGCAAACTGTCACGGCTCAACCTGAAGATGATTTTCTTACAGAATTTGTGTCCATTTTACCACAGCAGTTGGGGTTAATGATGTGCATAATTTACATTACTATGCCTTTTATTTTTGTATTATGATAAATTGCCTCCCTTCGTGTTCCTCTTTATTATGATGAGTTGGGAACACAACATAGCGGTAGGAAAACAACACTGTAGTGCTGTGCTGTCAGCCTCCAATACAGAACCAGCACACCCAGGCTGCAGCCATCCCTGGATGTACAGGACAGTGGCAGATGATTAGCTCTGAGGCAACTGCCAACACATGGTTTTAGTGGAAGTGAAAACAAGGTAATTCAAGATTTATTTTCCCTCTAAGAAAGCTCCAGGAGGCAGGAGCCAGCCCCAGCATCTCCCATAAAATATCCCAACACGGAAACTCAGCCTCTGCCTGTGGATCTGTGGAGACCTCTTCAAAAGGAGGAGAGTTTTCCTCCTTGTCCCCACACTGTACCCTAAGGAGAGTGCTGGAGATGGCTGGACTCTGATTTCCCAAAAGGAGATAAGCACACCTTGTGTGGCTGTAGCTCCAGGCATGGCTCCTGGGTGGCTCCTAATCACCCATCCTTGTAGCTTCAGAAACATATCCTGATTATTTTCCAAGTATTCATTTACCTCCAGAAAACTGCTGTCTTAGTCCCCTTTGTAATGGATTAGGGTGAACAGATAGCCAAACAAAGCTCTTTATTAACATTTACCTACCATGCCCAAGTACAGTCCATGCCTGGACACTGATAACGGCCATATGCCATGATCAGAGAAGGTACCTGCTGAAAACACTTAGGAACAGGGAGGAAAATGATCAGGATTAGCGGAGTGATTAATTCTGAGTTATTGAAGACCATCTTTTAAAGATGCCCTAAATGTGTTTAAAAAAAAAAGCTGCACTGATTAAAAAAGCAATGATAAAGAAGTGCCCTGGTGAGATGAATGGTGAAAGCAGCAGTAAACCCACCTATATGATAAATGGGTTGAGAGCAAGCCAGCAGCAACAGCCATTGGTCAGAAAGCAGGAGATGCAAACAGGGCCTGACAGTAACTTGTGTGACAAAAGGATCCTTAATGGAGATGGAGAGGTGGTTTCCCAGTCCAGGTGTTTGGGTTCATGGTTACATTGGCAGTCAGGAAGCACAACAGGGCTGTGTGAGAGATTTTAAATAGAGTCTTGCTGTCATCTTCTGGATGATCCTGAACTGGTTATGGAGTAGCCCTTCCTTCACTCAGATACAGGTTCTTTTCAGAAATAGAGAAAACCAAACCTTGGAAACCTGACTCTTCAGGTGAAAATGCAGAAATGCTTCAGTTTGGAGCTTCTGGTCAATATTTTAGCTCTATTATCACTCTTAAGGACACAGAAAGGAGATCTTGCAGGGTTTTCAGGTCTTCCAGAGGACTGACAACAGCTGCAGAACCTAAGACCTTATGTGCTCAGCATGCTTGCGTTGGACATGGACAGTTGGTTTGAAGCAAATCTGGCATTTCCTGGGGCCGGAGACACAACGTGCACGTGCAAGACCATCATGGGTGCTCTGAGGGCATCCATGCACCTATGCTGGCAACTCCAAACCCAATCCCTCCTCCTGGGAGCTTTGCCCACTGTACATGCACAGAGCAGCCAGGTACCACAGCAGACACACAGTGCTGCTGTGAGAGCGGAGCACAAAGCGACTTCAGCCACTGCTGGCGTGGGCACAGAAAGCGAGAAGACATTTACTTCCAGGAGCAAACACAGGGAACTGCCAATTGGCCAAAATGAAATCAAACATGACCTCTGATGAACTGGAGCCGTAATACTTTCAAACAACCCTGCACTCAATATTGGCAATGTAACAGTTTACCTTCGAGACACGAGGGCTGAAGGAGGAACGACACCTGCAGCTCCCAGAGATGTTTCATTACCATCATTGCTATTACTGATAACAAGGCAGCAAACCCCCCCTGGAGGTCCCCGAGCCGGGCTCCAGGAAAGCATTGCCCACACCTCTTCCCCAAGGGAAAGCACAAACCCCAGGAGCTGGGTTTTATGGGAGCACCGCACCTTTTCAATTACAGGAAATACAGAATGGGGCGGAATAGAGAGATTCTTTCCTGGCAGCAAAGTCCTTTCTCTCAGCTTTTATTTTCAATCCTGCAACCTGCCCACTACTCCCTGGGTAACCATGCACACACTCAGCCTTGCTGGCTCCTGGAAGAAGCCCCTTTTAAGTGGGACAGGAACAAAGCCGGAGTTCGAAATAATGGGAGCCCTTTGGGGAAAAAGTAATAAAACAATCCAAGTTTGATTATTAAGCACGAAGCAAGAGATGGCAGCTGATGTGCAGTACACACCGCCTCCCAATCAAACAAATACCCAGAGCGCAGTCCTGTCCAGAAGCAGTATAAATACCTCAGCAGCTTTATTACCTTGTTTCCTGGATCACTCCAAGCTTCTTGGAGCCAGTGTGAAGCACAGGCAAATCCATTAAAAAATTGATTTTTGTTTTTTCTCTTCAGCCGTCTCTGACTTCAGTCACTTCTCTTTTAAACTTCGGCTGCGGTAAATTCACCCTCTGCCTTTCTTTATTCCCAGCAAGGTGTTCCTCTTCCTGCCCTGGAGTCACCAGTGTGGCAGCTCCTGGGTACTGGTCTATAAACCTCCTTGTGCCTCTAACCCCAGGACAAAACAGCCTGCTACCAGCAATCACAGGCAGGCAGCTTCTCCCTGGCCATACCTACGCCCCAAACCCTTGGTGTGGGGGATGCTCCAGGTTACACTGGACTAGAGCTCCTTCTGCCAAAGTCTGAGCCTCTGGGGTCAGCTCATATTGCCATGAGGTTTATCCAGAGCCCCTGGAGTTCCCCATCCCACATCTACAGCCTCAGATCTGCATCATTTGAGTGCTTCAAACCCCAGCAGGGTCACACAAAGGAAGCACAGCTGGAGGCAGTTTGGGCTGGATTGTGCACTTTTGGTTTCCCTAAAAGCTGAAGGCAGGGGAAGCAACACTCTATGACAACCTCTGTTGCCATACCCCTTACAAACCTCTTAGCAGCTCCCTTTTCAAGGCACGTAGACATTTGTAACCTGCTGCTTTGGGAGGAATGGGGACACTACATGGATTGGACATGGCAGTAGCATACGAGGAGCCATATGCTCTGCCAGGAGAGAAGCATACGGAGGTTAGCAGAGAGGCTGACCCCAGGCAGACACGTCTGGGGTTATGGCCAAGGCTGCCACAGTCATGGGTCCTGTTCCCTGAGCGAACCACAGCCCAGCACAGCTCTTCTCTTCCCCATGGGTCAGCAATGCCCTTACTACATTTGGTGGAAGGATTGCATTAATCCACAGCCCAACCTTTGTGCATAGAGCACCTGAGATTGTATCATAGCTATAAGGCGGGATCTTGTGCCATGAAAAAATTAACTACTTTGCACCCTTGTAGCAGCACACACGGGCAGTGGTACCCAGGGTACCTGTCCCCTGGCATCCCTAAAAACGTATAGCCAGGGCCAGGGGAAAATGCACATCCCTGTTGTGATTTGATGCCCTGACGGCAGTAAAACCATTTGATGACCAAGGATTCTTTTCTGTAAGGTACATCAGTCAATAAAGCTGTCAAATAGGCAGGGCCAGGAGCTGGTTTAGGACGTGGCAGCACAGAACATCTTCTTCACCAGCTACGGCAGCATTCACCCCTCCACTGCTTTTCTGGCAGCACAGTCTGTCTGCAGGTCTGTGTGATGAACTGCATCACTGGCACAGCTGGAGTTGATGTTGGCATTGGGAAGCAGGAAGAAGAATTGTGTCCATACACATGCACACACAAACCCATGTACTTTTAAACCCAGGAAGTTCTAGTCACCTCCCTGGGGTTCAGCTCCCTGCTGCTGCATGGCCGGGTCGGTGGTTGTAGGATGCAAGGACAGGGGTGGGAAGCAGCAGCACCGGGGCTCACAGCCAAGGGAAATGCTCCCCACAGCAGCATCCTGTGCTCTGGGAGAGTCACAGGGATGGGGGCTTGCAACCCTGGGGCATCTTGTGTCTGTGTCCAGCCTGAGTCACTCCTGCAGCACAGTCTGTGTGAAACCCCTGTGCATGGCTGTGACCCACTCTGCTGCAGACAACAGCCGCATCGATGCTCAGCCCACTCCGTCACATCCTGCCTTGATGGGGCTGCTCGGCAATACAGCAGCCGGTGTGCTGAGTCACAAGGGAAGCCTGTAACCCCCCCAACCAGAGCTGCCCTTTCTTCTGGGCATGTGGCACTACACAGGTCCTTGGTTGCTTTTCAGCTGAGGAGCTGAAAGGAGCTGGCCAGGAGCCACCCAACAGCACCACAGGGGACACACAGTAGGGCTTGAAATGCCCCCGAGCTAGAGGGGTGCATATGCTGCACCCCCCTTCTCAATAGCTGAGTGAGCTGAGCACCCCTCCTGTGCCCAGGGAAGGGGTACAACTGACGGCAACGCACCCAAACCTGGCACCACCTCTCCCTGTGCCCAGCAGGAGGGCAGCAACACCACCAGCTCTTCCACTGCCTCTTGCCAGCAAGTCCCGGCTCCTGCAGCCCTCTCGAATACAGATGCAGGGAAGAACCTGGGAGATGACAGAGAGCTCTCTCATTCCTGCTGTAATTAGTCCCTTTGGAATTCAATTAACAAGCTGCAGCTATCAAGCCATCATCAGTTAGGCAAACAGGAGTACGAGCCAGGCCAGGTCCTTGTGAGTACAGCAGGAATATTTCAGCGCATCCACGGGGAGCCTGTCCTTCCATACCCTCTGCAGCTTACTTTAAAGTGGTGCCCTGCTGGTGGGAATTAAAGGGCTCTGATGATGATGCACCTGTGCACCCCTGCTCGCCATTCCCCGCTGGAGAGCATCCACCTTTCCCAAGCAGTGCCAGCGAAAAGCATCATCTTGGTGTGATTGCAGCATCTCAGAGCTGACCCTGGTCTGGCAGAGTTGGTGCTGTGCATGGTGTGAATATGATACACTTGAACGCTGCTGGCCTTGTGTGCTAGCATTGTGCTGAGCACATAGGTAGCACTGAGTGTGCCTGTCTCTAGAGTGTGCGACAGGGCTGAGATACACAGCTGTGATGGTGAATAGCAACCATTACAGCAGGGGCTAGATAACTTTTAATTTGGATGGTTTTCTGGCTTTTTCCTACATTTCCATTTGGCTGGAAATGGGAAAGCTGATGTTTTCTGAGCTGTTCTCCTGAGCTTCTGGAAGTGAGGCTATGAGAGCTCAATTCAGTCCACTTCTTTTCAAATACCAAGTGAGCAGAGTTTGAGATAGGGCTTTAGCCTGGGGGGCACTCAATGCCCCTCTCCCTCCAGGTGCAAGTTTGGAGCCAGAGAAGTGGGATGCTCCATACCTGGAGGGACTCTGGATACAGCCTTGCCTGTGTCTGCTGTAAAAGCACTGGGATGTGATGCCCTGTGCTGAGGAACAGGGCCTTGCACAAAGGTCTGCAAACCTCCTCTGCCTCACCAAAGGCTCCTCTCTGCCTTCGGTGCAGGAAAACTCCTTCGCCCGCTGTGAATGATTATTTTAACTTGGCAAACTCTGTTCAAAATGAAACCCACTATGGCAAAGGAAGAAAAAACTCTCTAATGCTTGTACTGCATCAAAATGAGCGATGTCACATGTCTGTGCTGCCTTGGAAAGCACAGAGTTGCCAAAAGATGGTGAATGTCTTCAATATGAAGTGAGAGGGACCTGAAGGAAGCTGCTAAAGCCTAGAGAAAATTTCCAGTTACTGCTTCTTTGATGCATTTCTCTTCAAGGAGTATCCTCTGCTTTGATTTAAGGGTGCCCTTATAGCACTGGAGACCTGATAATGGTGGCGATGGCCACCCAAGATTGATACAGGGATGTTAACACCAGTGCTTCAGGCTAAAGCATTGACTGCAGCACATACGCCCCTGCTCCGATCTCTCCATCCCTCGCCCAGGATGAACTTGCAGCTCGGGCTCACCTACAGCCTCAGGGCAGATGTAGCCAGGAGCCTGCTGGCTCCCTGTAACCTGAATTACCGCATTTCACGCAGTCCCGGTGCCAGTGGGAGAGCAGCACATGGTGTTCCAGCTTAGAGCTCCCCACTGTGCCCTTGAGCAGAGGTGGCATTGTCCTAGGGGGATGTTTGATGTGTCTCCAGCTTTCCCCACCCTCATGTGGTGTTACAAGCCAGGACACTGCTGTGCAGAGCCCTGCTGAGGTACAGGACAGCCGGCAATGCCAAAAACCACTGGTTCCAGGGTATGGATGCCAGTATACCCCAGCGGGTGTTAATTCTTTCTGTAGCAGCACGGAACCCCTTCCAGCCCAGTTCACTGCCCAATTAGGCTGAGATTAGGCAAAACTTAAATAACATGTGCTACTTGCAGTGGTTTGGCTCCAAGGAGTCACATTGGAAGTCATCACGGGAAGGTCTGGGCTCGCTCAGGCAGAAACAAAGCAGCAACAAAATGCTCCTTCCCACCCAAATAACTGCTCTAACAAAACCAAACCCTGCCAGCAGTTTATCATCCCTTACCCATAGCAAAGCCTCCCCTGCCTGGCCAAACAACAGAAGTGGTGTGCTAAGGAAGTACAAGCTTAAGGAAAGCTTGAGAGAGATAAAGATGCTCTTCTGGAACCCCAATCACCTGGTTTTCACCTTCATTTACTCATCATAGAATCACGGGATGGTTTGGGTTGGAAGGACCTTGAAGATCATCTTGTTCCAACCCCCTGCCATGGGCAGGGACACCTTCTACAAGAGCAGGTAATGCAGTAGAGGTGGAATGAATCATTTCCCTGGATAAACATCAATTCTCTTGTATTGCTTCATGATCTATAATAAAATAAGGGCCACCTTGCAACTATTTTGCTGATATTATGCTTGAGTTGTGGTGATTTAACTGAGAGCAAATCTCTAAATGTCCATAATATCCCCTTACTCTCACAAATCACCACTCAAACCTTCCACGTCACCTTCTACCTGCTGTGAGCCAACAAACTGCAAGGGCTCAAAACTTTTCTTCTGGAATAATAAGGACAATAAACTTCTGCATCAAAGACAAAATCCAGGCTCACAGGATGCTTCTGGAAACAGTTCTTTCCCAGCTTATAAAAAAATATTGGATCTTTGATACTGAGGAGAAAACAAAGGGGGGTTTTATAGTGTAGACCCAGCCTGAGTGTATAGAGGTGCACTGATGGAGGGGGCCTTAGGTGACAGTGGCATACCCCGAGCTCGTGTCATGGGGGTTGATGGTGCCCCATAGCCCCATTTTTCACTCTCTTCTCAATACCACAGTGACACCAGCTTTATTCTGTCATTCTTTAAAATATTTAGTGCTTTTCCCCGCAAACGCAGCAGTGCGTTGGCCACCTCGCAGAGGAAAAGTGGTTTAAAAATTAATTGAAAGCTTTTAAAAATTAATAATTATTTCAGTTAATTGAGGTTGCAGCTTAACTTTGGGTTTTTAAGCTGTTAACAATTTGGGAGCTGCTGTTAACGTAGGAATAGAAAATAATGGGTACCAAGAGCTGGAAATGTGCAGTCTTCGTCATTTCGTGAGCAGGTTTTTGGTCTCTTCTGCACCATCTGCGTTGTTATTGATGGCATTACTGCACCTATCAAAAAATGGATCCATAACACTGTAATTTTGCTGGAATTTCTTTTGTTCCAGATAATTTAAAATGCTTTCCTGTTGTCCATAACACATTTGGATATGGATTTTTTTTTTAAATGGATACTTTTACTTCTCAGAATCATTGTTCTTTATTTCATAGCATCTGATTTTTAATCACAACTATTATCTTCCTCCCTTTCCTGATTTGTTACTTATTATCTGTAGCTCTGCTTGCTCTTCTTGCTTCCTTTTTTTTTGCCAGGATTTGTTGTGATCTTTTCTTTGTGATCATCATAAATACGCCTGTCAAGTAGGAACCGAAACAAAAGGCATTTATTTCCCTGAGAATCTGAGAAATTTCTGTTTTCCAATGAATCAGTGCAGAGAGCTATAAAAAAAGTGCTGTGTATGTGAGAACTGGCCAGCAGATTTTGCTCAGGGCTTCTGCCTAGTTACTGCATCCTAATGGGATGGTTAATTCCTAGGGCCTCTTACACGGATGCAGAGCTCTGCACCCTGGTCTGGTCTCAGCACCAAGAATTGCCTTAGTTTCCTTAACCTTGATCTACAGTTTTTATAAATTCATAAATCCAACTGTGTGTTGTCCTGCAGAGGTGGACGAAGAACAAGTTCATAAAATCCCAGCCTGGTTTGTGTTGGAAGGGACCTTAAAGCTCCTCCAGTTCCAACCCCTGCCACGGGCAGGGACACCTT